>VWZD01000675.1:83852-116831 GCA_013396695.1 Sakesphorus luctuosus
AACTGAAAGTTAAGGGAGGAGAATCATCAGATGTACTAAAGGCCAGATGAGCAGCTCCTGATGAACAAAACATTGGAGAGCTTGTCTAAGTAATTTTAAAGTAATTTATATTCAGATTAATGTTTAATTTATTCTTGCACATGGCATAAAATCTTTTTTATTCCCTTCAATTACACCAGGCCATTATCAAGACTAAAAAAGAAAATTAACACAGCAAACTGGACTGAGTCAGACCCGACAGTGTATGAGGCTGTGTGTGATCTCTCTCCTATGGAAACATTTCAGAGAGCTCATCCCATGAGTGTGAACTTCTTCATAACTGCTTTGTAACTAGTTCAGTTAAGTGAAAATTTTGGTCAGTTTTAAATAATTTTGTCCTTTAATTAGGAGGAGTCATCAGAAAATCAAGAGAAGGTGAACATGGAAATGTATAAAATTTGTTGACACACTATCAAAATATTTGACTGTAGTCAAGTTTTTATTCATACTGAAGTTCTTTTTATTTTAATAGCAGAATTAAAATGTAACAATTGTGTTAATGTTCATGGTCATTAATGTTCATTTCACTGCAACACCAGCTATAGTAAGAAACTTTGGAAAATGCACCACATCTGAAAATATAAACTAAAACTCTATTAAACTGAAAATTACATTTCCATTCAGAACATCTTGATTGATTATTACCTATAATTTCTACATATATTCATAGTGTCTCACAGTTTTGTTCTAGCAGAATAAAAGATCCTAGAACCAAGCAAAAAACAGATACAAATTGAGATTTTCAACCTAAAATCTAATAGAATTTTAATTATTATGGGTTTAATTTTATGTCAGGAAAAAAGATATCTTATTTTCCTCTTTAAAAATTTCAAGTATTGTGTTTAGAAAATTAACATGACTTGTAGACAAACAGGTTTTCGTTTGGTGGAAGGTTTGGTTGATTGGTTGGTTGGTTGGAGTTTTTTTACAAAGACTCCCTAGTGAATTGAAAATACTTTTAATTCCAGAGTGAACAGCTTATTACTTGTAGATTTATAATTGGAAATAAAAGAGCCTTTATATCCACTACGAAAATATTCATTCCTATTAATTGGTTGTGGAAAAAGCAGTTATAATGTTATGAATGTGTAATCCCTAAATCTGTTAAACTGATTGCCTTTAGTATGTGCAACTGATTTTTCCCCCACAAAATTAAGAGATATAACTTCCTTACACTGCAGTTAGACTGAGACTGAAATAGCTATTTACCATCATCATTTACTGCTGACTGTAATATCTCAGTGCCTAACATTTCTAATTCTTTTACATTACTGTCCTGGTTTTAGCTGGAATAGAGTTAATTTTTGTCCTAGTACTGGACAAGGGTCATACTACAATACCCTTTTCATAAGACTACTTTATTTTGTAATTACTTAGCTAACTCTGGTAAGGAGAAAAAATGAGAATCTAGGATAACTAGAGAAGTAAAATATATTGAAATAGAAGTACAGGGAGCATTTCAATCATAATTAAGGGTCTCTTGCAACATAACTGTAAAAGGCAGGAAATAAAAAAAAATAAATTCAAGAAAGGACAGGTTTTGATAGGATGAAGAGGAGAAAATGAGATTATTTAGCATTTACTTCAGTTTTCCCTTAAATGATAGGAAAGGGAGCTTGGGAGGCAGTGCAAGACTTTTATTATCATTTATGAGCAGAATATTTTGAATATAAACCATAATAAATACTAAAATATTAAGAGAAATTATGTCTTCAAAAGGGAAATGTCAGATACACATTTTCTAATTTATCTATAGGCTTCTTCTTAGCTGTCCTGGGTTTAGTTAGGCCTAAATTTACGCTTTAGTTTTTAGAGCAGGCTTCAGATGATCAGCTGACTCGAGCTGGGTCAGGCCAGCTGACTTCTACTGGCCAATGATATTCCATACTATATTCTGACATCATCTCAGTATAAGTACAGTGGAAGAGGAGGTGCTTGGTCTTTCTGATGATGGCCAGGTTCTGAGAGGTCATACTGTGTCATCCTGGGAGGACTAGGCCCAGCACTGGCTCACCACTATACTACCTTGGGGAAGTAAACATTTTATTGCTAGTTTTTCTCCTTTCTTGCTGGATGTCTCTTGGGAGGTGTTTTTTGAGGTGTTTTATAGATGTGGAGTGATGAGATCTGTTTTCCATGGGAGGTAGAGAATTTTTGTTATTTTTAACTTTTGTAAGTGTGTGTTATATTGTAGTTTGCTTTTAATTTTCCCTCTTGTGTGTAAATATATAAACCAGTTTCTGTTTTTTTCCCCTCTTCTCAGCAGTGGGAGGGAGCTTCATTGTGTTTTTGAATACTTGGCATTTTGCTAAGGTTTTAAACCAAAACATGAGCTACATCTCTCATGAACAAATGTTTATTTGTTCGATTTCTTCCATTCTTTACAAACACTAGTTGATACTTCTGTTCCACTTTGGAGTTCCACAGATGGGCCTAATCTGCCACTTCCATCACAGATTTCCGATGTAATGTAACACAAGATGACTGGAAGGAATCACCTAAAAGTGATAATTCTGTGTGTTTTCTTGGAGAAAATTAAGTTCCCCATTCTACCGCTGTGCCTGAGAGGTAGAAAACATTGTCCTTTCATCATTCCACTGGGATCTAGGGAACCAAATCATGCTGCTTAGATGAGGACTCAACCTTCATGTTGCTAAAATGAAGTAAGATGAATCCTTGCTTTTCTCACACAATACCATAGAAAAGGTCACTCTCAGGCCAAGAAAATATATATGAAGTAATATATCAGGAAACACATCTTATATTTATATGCAAAACTGAAAGGTAACGATCTTTAACAATAGTCAGTGTTAAAGCAAGACTTCAGAATGTAAGAAATCTTCAGGCAATTAAATGAAAGGGTTATTCCATACCATAAGACATCTGCTCAGCAATAAAAGCTAAGGGAAACTGGGAGAGCTTCATGGTTGCTTTAAAAAAGAAGGACCTTCATAATAATTTTCCACCCTTCATAGGGTATGGAATACCCTTTGGTCGGTTTGGGTCAACTGGCCCAGCAGTGTCCCTTCCCAATCTCATGCCCACCCCTAGCCTCTCTTTGTTGGGGAAGGACTGTAAGAGATACAGCCTTGATGGTCTGAGCACTAGTCAAGACATTGGTGTTACCAATACTGTTATAGCTACAAATACAAAAGAACAGCACTATAAATGTAGCAGACCTTAGGTTTGGTGCTTCTGGAATGTAATTACCAGCATACAAAAGAGGAAATGATATGTTCTAACAATTTTAACACAAGAAAGGGAACTAGGTACTTATGAGTTCTTGTACAAAACCCTCTTGTGGCTTTGAATAATAATAATTACTATCATAGCTATTATTTAATGTTACATTTGTCATATCTTGGAAATGTCAAGTGAGATAATAATCATTTCAAATCTCTTGAAAATTCCACCTTTTACTAAGTTGTTAGTCCTCTCCTCAGATCTGAAATATGACTAAATAATATAAAGGAAATGCTGATATACTTTAACTACAGACTTGGAGTAAAAGCACTGATAGATTAGGGAAAGCAATCCAATGGAATACAATCCATATGATTTTGTTAATCCTCAGGAGTATGTTTGTATAGCAAGGCTAATAATTGATTTATGTCATATTTACAAGAAAAGATGACCTTGAAGAATTTGGACTCAAATGAGAGGTAAAGCTAAGTTGAGCAGTCCACAATAGTCTTGCAATAAATCCTGAACAGTGCTTTATTCTCTAATCTATCACTGTTCTCCTTGAAATAACCTCTACTTTAGTTAAAAACAAACCAAACCAAAAAAACCCCAACCATAAAAGAAATAAACAAACAAAAAAACAAAAACCCAAACATGAAGTCATGAGATCAGTCCTATAAATTTGTTGTTAAGAATAACTAGGAGACTTCATAATTGTGAAAAACCCTTACATTGCAGTTCTCATTTGATGAACTTAATGCATAACCCTTCTTTTTAGTATGCCCTGCACACAGTACAACAGTGTTGCATATTGAGAGGGAGAGATATTAGTTACCATTATATAGTGTCACGTCTTTTCCTGCCAAAATTCTTTGCCCATCTTCAAAGTAATTAGTTTTGTCATGCCTATTTAAAATTCATTAATAGAAAAATCTGGCTGATTAAGCACATCCAGGGCCACGACTCACAAATAGTGATTCCTCTGATTTACATGGATTCCCAGAGTAAATGTTTATCTGATACTGAGCCAAAACTGCCTACATCCTTTATATTATGTTATCAAAGATTAGTTTTGCTCTTGATCACACAATTTCACTCCCCTAATAAAAAATGGAATAGAAGGCTCAAAGCCCTATTACTTACCTGTGGAGACTAAATACTAAAGCACTTAGCCATTGTTCAAAAGACAGCATTTCCAATAGCTTTTGTATGTTACTGCTGGTAGGAAAGAGAAACTTGAAAATTTAACACAAAAACTGGGTTTGATTTTTTTTTTCTAAAATAAAAGGAGCTATCATTGCACACAATAAACCAAGAACATGAAGTCTCTGTTGACTTTTCCTTTCTTTTTCATCTACTGATTTCATTTATTCTATTGACAAGCCTATAGAGAAATATTGGCAAATTAACCACAGTCAAAGTTAAGAATATATAATTGCAGTGTGTATGCAATGAAAGTGGAAAATAGAGAACTAAACAAAATTCTGCAGTGGGAACACAAAGGTTTAATGAAAGATTTTGTTAATCTTCTGAAAATCATAGCACTCCTTAAATTGCTTCTTTCAACAAATTGTTTTCTAGATTTTTCTGCAGAGGCACACAAACGCATGAAGATATAAACTTGAAAACTGTCTATGTCACTCTGTCCATGTTGTGGAAATATTTGCTGAGTTAACAGAAACTAGGACATTCATATTCAAAAGTTGTTTTCACTTATAGACAGAAAACACCATGAATCATTTTTAGATTATGGAGGTGGTGTTTTTAAGTATTATTAATTATATTCTGTGATGTCTCATCTATAGGAAGAAATAGCAATCAAATTCTATATGCACTGTTGTTGTGAATCACCTATAATTTTAATGTATTTGTTAGTACTCGTCTTCGCTGTTGTGTGTTCATGAGATTCCAGCCTCATATAACAGATCATGAATTAATAATACCTGTTTGCCATTAAACAAAAGGAGTCATATAATTTGCCTTTATTACTGTGAATAACATCAAAAAGCGAGGGAAGCTATACAGGGAAAGTCATGCTGAATAGAAAGCTCTTAAAATGACACTGGCATTGCAGTAACTAAAGCACACTGGGATTTGGATTAAAATTCTGAAAGTTAGAGAACACAGGTGGAAAATAACATTTCAAAAGACTTATACTCTCACTAGACCTGTAACAGTAAAATAGGTTCAGGATGCTTTTGTACTTTGGATAGGCAAAATGTTTAAGATGGTTTCTCATGACAGTTTTGCTCACAGTTACAAGAACATGAGAAAAAGCCATTCATGTGGTCACAGCAGAGGTAACCAGTATCAGTTAAAAAAAAAAAAAGTCAGACTGAAACACAATTTTTACACTCTCTTTTTCTTCACTTCTTTTTTTTTAAATAAATCTCTCAAGACTTATTCCATATAATTATCATTAGAGTAATAGCTGTTGTATAAGAGTAATATGAAAGTGATGGTAAATAAAAATAACTTGAAGAGAATGTAGACCAGGGTTTTTTATACAGAATATGCCATAACTGAAGAAATTATTAAGGATCAAACACTTGATAACATAAATATGCACATTTCTATTGCTGTCAGCAAAGAAAATTATAAGTTATTTACAACAGGAAAAATGGTCTTTCATGTTGGTTTTTGAACAGTTGAGGAATGTTTTATGTCCCAAATACTGTCTCTGTCAGCACTCTGGAAGTGAAAGAGTCAGAGAGACATTGCTCTATCATCCAACCAGATGTGTCTTTCTCTTCTGAACCCAGTTTTGCAAAGTCTATAAAAGCAAATAATAGAATCGATTACTCAGCTCCATAATGAATATTCATTGTGCATTGTTTGATTGCAGCCCTTGGCAGAAAGAACTAAAAATAGTTCAGAGGCCTTCAGAGGATATATTTTCACTCATTTCCATGCTTCTCTTTTGACATCCTGTACTAGTTTCACTGCTGTTTCAGAGTGAGAAACTTTTGGGGTTTAGATATAGAAGCTCACTCAAAATCTATTGTGAGCTACTAGTGTGGTTTCAGTTCAAGAGCTTCTAAAAATGGGGCTCACTGTGTTTTAGTTCACGTTATGAAAAAATAAAATACATTCAAAATGGCATTTAGTACTATTACAGTAAATGATGAAAGGTTATTGTAACCGCATTGAACAAAAAAAAANTTTCTTTCTAGAAGTCCATTTTGGGATATCTCCAACAGGATAACTAATTTCAAGATTACCACAGTAAAATCCATGTTTCCGCATGTACAGATGAGCTACCTGTTTAAGTTCCCATTACAGTCAAGAGATATTTAGTTGGGTAGTCATGTGACTGAGCTGTCTCTAGCACAAGTGAAGATTAACTCCACAGTAAGCTGAATTACCACCATAAACCATCATTTAGATGTGGTGAGCATCTGTATCTCTAACTGCATCCTCCCACTACATCTTGTGCTTTCTTATATTTAGTAAATATTTTAATCAGAACAGAATATCTCAGTGCTCTCAGACTGAGATGTTCTCATTTCAAAGGGCAGTACTCAGCACGATGTAAAAATTGTGGAGATTGACACCAAAGGGATATTTGTGATTTTGTTTCATTAATCAAAGAAGATTAATCTGTCTTGTAGAAAACACGGAGTCAGTCTTAAGACTGCCTTTACCTGTAGACAGCCTTTGCAAGGCCAGGAAATTGCTGGCATGTGTTCTGGTAGCAATAGTGCATCGTCATTTGGAATTGGCAAGGCACAAGACATAGATACAATATCGTAAATTACATCATTTCCCAGAAAATTGTTTGAGAAGAGAACTTTATGCCAGTACTGATTTTCCTGCCTATTACAAGTTTTCTTCTTATAAGAAAATCTAGGGGGTCAGTTTTCTCCTCCTATGTGTAAAGCACAGCATTCTTTGTGACCTGTTATGATTATTTAATTTTTGTTGGATGATCAGTAATTTTGCAAAAAATATGTTTTTCATTCCAGAGGATTTTTTAGATGTTTTTACTAGTAACAACTAGTAAACACTGACAAATTGTTAAAGACTAGAGTTCCAGGTATAATGTTTAGTATCAGAATATATTGGTCCTACAGCTCATTGTGTCCAAGAGGAACCTGATTCTGTGTTATCTTACTCTTACTGGAATCCTGATACCTCTTTAGAATAAATGTAAAATACTACCAATCAGATCTGCAAATTTGTCAAACTCATTTTGAAAAATAATTTTCATCTGTGCAAGGTTAAATAGAACCAGATGAAGAAATCCTGCAAGCATCTAAAACCAAAAAAACATTGGCATCTATTTATTCAGCAGCTACAACACTACAGATATTGAATAGTTTTAATAATCTCATAGAAACAGGTGTGTTTTATTATCAAGTATGATACAAAGCCATATTTCTTTTCCCATTGCCTCAAGACCTTCCAGTAAGCCGCCAACAGTATACAACTGTTTGTTCCTTTGCTTTCTACATCCTTCCTTATATCTTTCAAATTAAGGCAAGAAAAATGGGGACTGTATTTTAACTTGAGCTGACTAAGGCTTAGTGATCTGAAAGGGCTCTAGTGCTGCTAAGTATCCCATATGCTTTCTGCTTCATCGGCTTAATTTGTGACCCAATGTCATAGAAAGGTTACTGAGTCTATCTTGTAGTTCCTTGGTTGTCTTTTGGTTGATGAAGAACTGGACATGAGGCAGCAGTGTGTGCAGGCATCCCAGAAAGCCGTCTGTATCTTGATCTGCATCAAAAGGAGCATGGCCAGCAGGTCAAGGGAGGTGATCCTTCCACTGTACTCTGCTCTTGTGAGACCCCACCTGCCATACTGTGTAAAGTTCTAGTGTCCCCAACATAATAAAGACACAGAACTGTTGGAGGAAGTCCAGACGAGGATCACAAAGCTGATAAGGGGACTAGAGCAGCGACTCTATGAAGACAGGCTGAGAAAGTTGGTGCTGTTCAGCCAGGAGTACAGAAGATTGTGTGGAGACCTCAAAGAAACCTTGTAGTACCTGAAAGGGACCTACAAGTAAGCTAGAGAGGGACTCTTCAAGAGAAACTGTAGTGCTGTGACAAGGGGAAATGTCTTCAAATTGAAAGAGAGCAGGTTTAGATTAGATGTCAGGGAGAAATTGTTTACTATTAGGGTGGTATGGCTCTGAAACAGGTTGCCCAGAGAAGGTGTGGATGCCCCAGCCCTGGCAGTCTTGAAAGCTGGGTCAGACAGGGCTTTGAGCAATGTGCTGTAGTGGAAGCTGTTCCTGCCTGTGGCAGGTCCATTGGAGCTACATGATCTTTAAGGTCCCTTCCAACTCAAACCATTCTGTGATTCTATTACTCTTTCTGAATGGAGTGTGTGCCAGTCTGATTAATATTTGCAGTTTCTTAAATAATAAAATAATTTTATTGGATGATTAGTAACTTGTATTCAAGAGAGGGTTCTCAAGATTAGATAGACATTTCCTTTTACATAAAAGATGAAACCAGATGAGGCTGCACTGATGTGTTCTTATGAGAGCTAGTGTTGGGATATTCTCTTCAACAGGAAATATTGTTATTTAAAAGAGGATCTACACCATGCAGATACATGTTTAAATAAAACGTGCCTACTGTATATGACAGTGACACTTAGGTGTGCACTAATTAATTACCATTGCTAAAACCAGTGAAATTTCTTCATATGTTCAGGAAATAGAATCTTAAAGGAATAGATTCCCTTAATCTTCATCCAGAAACAAGTTTAATATGTTTATTCTGAGAGGACGAATTACTACATGAATAAACATTTATTCAATTGATAACCTTTCCTGTTATTAGAAGAAATAAAATTACCATAATAAAATTCATGCCACTCATCAGTTTTTTCAGTAATACTTTAGTATGAAAACATTGCACCCATCTTCAAAAGGGGCAAAAAAAGGAGAACCCTGGGAACTACTGACTTTTCAGCCTCACTTCTGTGTCTGGGAAGATCATGAAACAGATCCTCCCAGAAGTTATGCTAAGGAACATGGAGGACAGGGAGGAGATTCCAGACAGCCAGCACAGCTTCACCAAGGGCAAGTCCTGTCTGACCAACTTAATGGCCCTCCATGACAGAGTGACTACATCACTGGATAGGGGAAGGGTTACAGATGTCATTACCAAGAATGAGCTTGTCTAAATGAATATTTAGTTAAGTCAGGTGAAGTCCCAGATGATTGGAAAAGAGAAAACATTGTATTTTATGATGATTAAAAATTAATAATAAATAGACATCTTCCTGAGGAGGTATGTCAGGACTTATATACTTGTTTTAAGTGAAATCATATAAAAATATGTATGCATTGTAAAACATATTCACAAAGTTTCTCTGGTTTTTGTTTTGTTTTGATTTTATTTTTAAAAAAGTATATTTCAAATGTGGAAAATTTTGTAGAAAAGATAGTATTAGTTCTGCTAACGTAACTTATTTCTCCTGTCTACATTTCCTCACAATTTATATTTCAGACAGATTCACAAACTTGTTTTTAATGTTTAAAAAAAATCATTAAGTCAAATAAATTTTTTTGACACATGTTTGAGTAGTAGATAAAAATAAAATTTGGGATCTTTGCTGCAGCATCCTGGCCTGAATGTTTTGGGGTTTTTTTGTCACTTAGGTTTTTGCTTTACAGTTATACACATTTTGCTAGGACATTACTTTTCACCAACAAAAGTATTTACCATTCTATTCACATTACAGAGGCAAGGGGATTGTTGGAGTTTCTGTCTGCCACCATTGTTACATGTCAGTGAAGCAGTGAACAAATTAAAGAAGTGAGTATTTGGAACAATGAAAACTAGTTGTATCCTGGGAAACTGACTAGGAATATGCATACTATTAAAAGTTAAAAGTTTAATAGCCTTACCATGTTCCAATAATCATTGAAAATGTTTACCTAATTACTCTAGGGTTTGCTTAAAGACTCTAAGGAAGTAATTACCTCTTTATATTGAATACACTTTATTGAAGAAATAGGAAGTAAGAAGGACTAGTAAGAGAACATACAGACAGGAAACAATACAGGGATGAAGTGGAAAGATGGTTTAATAATTAAGATTTTAATTTACAAGCAATAAGGTGTATCTTGTAACTTCTATGCGCTCTGGGACAAGTCATTCAGCATAGTACTCATCTCAGCAAAAGCTATCTGAAGTCATAATCAACAGAGGGAAAGAGGTGTTGAGCTTATCAGAACACTTGAGCAGATGTTTATGTTGTCTAGACGTATCCATTTGGCCTTAGAGAACCACCTTATGATTAGTGATGGTTAGATCCCAGAAAGCAGTTATAGTAGTAAATAAAGCAGATAAAAAGGATAGTAGGCAACAGGAGTTCAGACAGCTGATTAAAAATAGTGATACAGGCGCTTAGAATTAAGACCTAGAGTGCATCAGACTTCAGGCTGCACAGTAAGTATAGTTAATGCTGAAAAGTATAGTTAATGCTTCTAAGACCCCTGGCCATAAAATCAGACTATCCAGCACTTTATTTTTTCATGGGGGAGAGGAAAAGAATCAGTAACCACACAGTGGTAACAAGTTGTAGTGACAGTAAATCCTGTTTCACTGACAGAGTAAGAATCCTAGACAAAAATTTAGTCTAAAAGAGGGTTGTTACCGGTTTAGCCAGGTGGGTCTAAATTTGGGCTTTGAAGTTCAGACCAGGCCTGGGATTATCAGCTGACTTGAGCTGAGCTGGGCTAGCTAACAGCTGACTTCTTCTAGCCAACAGTGTTGTATTCCATACCATGTTACAACATCATCTCAGAAGGGGTAAAATCCAGTGTGTGGGAGTGGCTTAGTCAGTTCCATCAAGGCTGAACTAGGAGAATGTCCTGCAGCTCTTGTCTTGCTAGAGTAGGCCCTGCTGCTCCTGCTGCTCCTGCTTGCATTGTGTTTGAATTCAGGGAAGTAAAAACATTTTGTTGTTACTCTTTGTGTTTCTTGCTAGGTGTCTTTTAGAGTGCTTATGAATCTAGAGTGATACACTTTGTATTAACTGGGGAGTGGGAGGTTATTTCTTGTTACATATAACTTGTGTAAGTGTGTGTTATACTGTAGTTTTCCCTTAATTTTTTCTTTTCTGTATAAATACATATAGTTAGTTTCAGCATAAACTGGTTTGGAGTGTTTTTTTTCCTCTCCCTCTTCTTCCCTTTTCACTCCGTCGTGGACAGTTGGCATTTTGCCAGCTCACCCCAAGACAAGGGTGAAAGAAAATATGATTGTGCGGATTAAGACATTTTTCTTAATCCATACCAGAATGACTGGTAAAAATGAGCAGAATTATCAATAAGTGAGTTTACTGAAAAAAACCCAGTTACTCTCATCAGTGTAAGCAGTTAATTACATAATTTATTAAAAAAAAAAGTTGCAACTTTTTTCCCCGCAAGAAAATATGTAAAATGCCATTAATAAGTTTTTGCTGGCACAATCTGCCAAAGAAATAAAATGTCTGACCTGCAAAATATTGTAGCATCTACAAAGGCCTATAACTTGATTCAAAGCATGAAAAGTTGAAAAGTAGTGGTTTTATTTAGTGGAACTGAAATCCCATAGGATTGCACTGGGTTTCCAAATTTCTCTGGCTATTCTCTAGTGAATTGCTTTCTTACTAGGTTTCTGCAAACCAGCACATTAGCTAAGTGAGCTCTGTGAGTAAGAAAGGGGAGCATTCAGTCACCAGACGGTAGTTCATAGACCTGCTACTAGAGTTTAGATGCTTTCAGGAATATTATTTTTACATTTTTGGGATGTCAATAATCCAATGGGCCTGGCAACGAGGTGGACAGATCTGTGAGAAGCAAGTAGTTCTAGCCATCTGGAAAGCTTGGGAGAGGCTTAGTCAAATCTCCAGATCAGGAGGCGGCAGAGCCAGTTGCTAAGGAAACCTTCAAGTTCACAGACATTTCACCTGTGAAATGCATTTAGCTAAATATCAGATTGTCCTGCAAACCAGGTCAAGCTGATGCCCTGACAACGTGGGTATACAACTGTCTGCCTCCCTGTGACCTTTGCGTGTTGGTTGGGTAAGAAGGCTGCTTTCCTCATCAATGTAGCAGTCTTTTTGGCTGGTTCAAAGGAGGAACAGCTGTGATATGCACAGGATTGGAGACACAGACAACTCAGCAGGTTGAGAACAGCCAGAATTTGTAAAATTTGTTGTGAGTGCCTGGGAAAGTCAAGACTTAGGACACTGAATGATTTAGTTTCTTCATTTCCATATGGAGTGATGATATGATTTAATATTTCCCTGAAATATTGGAACTATCTGAGAAGTTTTATAACCAGCTCTAATCTCATGGCCAGTTCAAAGATGCTAAGCATTTTTGGTCATTCCTCATAACTGGAAAACAGAATAGTCCATATTTAATATTATTATAGGGTTTTTTTATTGTGTACTTTTAATTTAAAGCATCAATTTAGTCTTTCAAGAAAAACAGACTAAAAAATGCCACCAATTGTCATTTAATTTTGAGCTTTAACAGCTAACTGAGCAATCCAACTCAGCTGTTAGACTGCTATCATCTATTCTCTTGACCTTTTAGTCCTGAATCCATGACTTTTTCCTTGACCTGGAGATTTCTAGGCCTGAAAGGGAGTTTTTCTTTCAATTGTAAAATATCACTTTGGAGCTTTGGGGCTAAATTGAAAATGTACTTGTCTGATTTAACACTTGAAAATGTTTTTGGTTCTTGTGCTATTACTGACTTCAGTATTTGCATCTCTCTTGGGGCCTGAAAATAGCTGCCCAACAATGGAACCTGGATTGATTTTTATTCAGTAATTTTGAAAGGACGTAAACATCCTAAACTATGTATTCACTAAAAATTTATCATTCCACCTTATGTTTTAGTCATGCTTTAGGAACTGATTTTATTCTTCAATAAAGTCAGTAATAAATTAATGCATTAGAACGTCACTGAAAAAAAAAACCATTGAAACAGCTTTTCAGCAGATTATTCAGCCTTACTACAATTAAAAGGTTTTAGAGATTTATGCTCATACATAGACACAACACAATCTTCCCTGGGCATACATATGTATATGCATACATATATGTGTACATATATATGGAAAAATTAAAACAAGCTTCATAATTTTCATTTGTTTTGATTGGTGCAAATTGTAATTTATAATAGTTTTATACACACACACACACATAAAAATATATATGATATTAATTTTGAATGTATCTTATAAAATGTTTTACATTTCCCAATATGGGAATTTCACATTTGATTTCCTGATATAATGAGAAGCTGGAGGAATGTGTGGGGAAATACATACATTAAAATACATACACAATCTACAAAACATTTCACAATTTACCAACAGATTTTGAGATGCAAACACAATTTCCAGAATTCCTAAAATGATAAAGTTTACATCTATCATATGACTAGCATTAGTAAAAAATATCAAATATAGCAAAAACCAAGTAGTGAAGTATTTCAGGTACTTACCAGTGGATAGGGTGCTCAACAGAGTGAAAAAACTACCAATGCTTCATCTTCCCATATATTAGGGCTGCCTTAACCCTTAGGATCTCTGGCACCCCGTTAAGACTTCTTCGTATTGATGACAAATTCAGTCCTGGATAGATATTTGCTCTTCAGGGAACTGTTATTTAAAAAAAAAAAAATTGGTTACGTAGCTGAGAAAACAGACTTGAAGGAATCAGATCTATCCACACTTACCCTGTGGAGTCTGATGAGAGTCCTAGAGATTTAAACATTGTTTTCTTGCATCGCAGGTATGTAATATTAAACAAACAAACAAAAAAAAGTGGACTCTTCTGTGCCTTCAGCAGAAACCATACAAATAAGTTTGAAAATCTGTAAAGTATGTAGAACCATTTTTAGAAAAACAGAAAACTAAAGAATATAGGAAACATTCATACATATTGAGCAAAACCACTTACAGGAAGGTCATGTGGTTACTTCATACCTTCTGCACAATCAAGTGCTTCTTTAACAACAGCTCTCTCACCAAAAAAAAAGTCTGTACACTGAATCATGCAACAATATGCAACGAGATCATTGTTAAATTGTTCTACATTTCAACTATAGTTTGATGTCTTATCACATAGGCAGAACAATCTTCTTGTCAAACTAATTAATTGATTCAGAAACACGGATTTCTTTTTTTTCAAGGTGCTAGAAAGGTCAGAGATACAAATCATTTCTGAGAGTGATTAAACAAAATCTTCAGTTAAAGCTGAACTCAATCACTCTATTGTAATCCAGGTATGAAAGCTGCCAAAAGCTGGTGGAAAGAAGGAAATTATGACAACAGAATAGTGAAGATTTGTTCTATTCTTTTGTCTTCTTGTTTAGAAGTACAGCTTAACTGTGTCATCAAAAGAGCTTCAGAATTGTTTTAACTGGAAACCTTGCTTTTACACCATAATGTAACAATATACTTAGAAATGATCAGCCTAGAGCAGCTCCCTTTATGATTATTGTAGTGAGGCACTTCAGAAATACAAAACACCCATCTGAATTTTCTGTGGTTTAGTTTTTCAACACTTCTTATCAGTGTCAGAGTATATGACTCATTTGACAAAGATGAAAGGTAGAGATTACTTGACCTAAACTGTGCTTAGACATTGGCATTGTTTTGACAACTCTGCAAAAGATGTTACAGCACATAAAAGCTTTAAAATATATTGGCAACTGAAGAGAAAAGGTGCTATGACCTGTCAGCAGATGATGGCTCCTAACCCATTCTACTAAACCATGTCACTCAACAACTGTCGGTTGAAGCTTTTTGTTGATTTTTTATGAAAGATATTGCAATTCTTCCTTTTATTTCAGAATTAATCCATCTCTTACTCATCTCTGAAGTAGCATAAAGCTTGCAGCATACTTCTGTGCTTTCTATCTTCTCCTATACATATCTCTACAGGAAGACTATAGTTGTATGAAGAAATAAATTATATATGAAAGAAGAATCTGAAATTAAATAATTAAATTCTTCAGGTAATATTCTTCAAAGGAAACTTTGAGATTTTAAGAAATTAATAGTAAAGAGCTGTATTCACAGACTTTTCCATATCTGAGACTCCCTTTTGAAGAAATTCAGAATGTTGCATGCAAGTCAATGAAACTCTTCATGAAACACTACCTCATTGACTTGCCAGACTATGTTTGTGCATACAGCCAAGACTTGCCTTATTTCTACACTCCTGCAGGAAGATGCTGCTTCTTTTCCTGAAAGAATCTCAATGTTCTATCTTATTTTATGAAGTAGTAGGGCATGAAATACTTTATGTCTGGGAAAGAATTTCCCACCTGGGTCAGTTGTCTCAGGACAGTATGGCCCAACCCCCCTGCCAAAAGTGGTAAAGGATTCCCCAGTGTCTAAAAATGAAATGCAAATGCAAGCAAAATGTTACTCTAGTAGATATTTTTAATATGACCTCTGTGGTTATGTGTTGTGTGATTCATCCTGTTGAATAAATTCTATTCCAGCATAAGGCTTTGAATGGTAAAATGGAAATTTCTGCAACAGAAAAGAGGCAATGATGAGTACAGCCAGTTCCATACTTGCTTACCTACACATTTCAGGAAATCTGTTTTTCAAATAGTTGCCCAGTAGGTTCAAATAGCCTCACAGTTGTACATATAAGAGACTAATACAAGACAAGAGAATCATGTTATACATCTTCAGTACTAACTCTGGAATGATTTCTGAAAAAAAAATCATCAGTCCTCCATTTTTTTAGTAGACCTTTATATTAATTCAATTAATTTTCTATCTGCAGGCTCACGTATCTGCATTATAGATCTCCAACTGAGTAACAATACTGCAATTGCAGAGCTTAAATCTTCATACTTCATAAGTGCCCTTGAATGTTGTACTTACATTCAGTGTTAAAATTTGCAAGCTTTATATCAATTTACACTTATAAGACTGCTTTTTATATTCAATAAGATGATAATAAAAAATAAAATAGAATTCCAGACCAGTGAAAAGGAATACACAAATAATCTACAGTCCTGAGTACTGCATTATTTTCTTCAAAGCTGTGATTCATGAAGCTGACAAAGACTACTGTCTTCTTTTTAGGCAATTTTTATTATTCTGGCCTTTCTAGACTTTTGACTAAGCTTTCTTTCAAATACAAGTATTTACCATAAAAATATTGGAATTCAAACAGTTCTTGTGTTGTTCTGTTGTTTTGTATAGTTTTTTTCTGGAATAAATAACAAAGGTAAATCTCCTGTGTAAATTTTAGGTATGCAGTTGGAAACTTTCCAAAGAAAATGTTATTTATTGGAGTACACCGAATTATTGAAATGTTGAATTTCATAGGCCTTTCTCAATCAGAGAGATTTTGCTGGGAGAATGCAATTTCTCCTTAAAATAATTAATTAGGCCAGCAATGCAGTGTTAGGGATCATCTGTAATATTTGTGACACAGGGTCAAGCATCTATTTAACACTCAAGCTACTGTTTCATACCTCACCTCACCACTTCTATCATAGTAGCTATTCTGGGATAGGGTGTCACTCATTTCCTCCTATTTCTTACAGCATCTGGCTATAATAAAATATGTTTCAGAGGAGAGACTTCAATTTGACCTCTCCAAGGCTGTATATGTGAGACTTTGATTTACTTTCCTTCCAACATGACTTTTCAATAAGAGCAGTAAATTTTTAAAATTTTAAAAATTTTGCACTTAGTTACTAAACATTTTTTTTTTCATTTAACGTAATCAGATGTCATTAATTAAACAGGCCTAATAGTCTCACTCCATCTCTGTTTTCAATGCTATATAGCTCTTTCAAAAATTTACAAATGAGTTCTGAGATTCTTGAAATAAGTTTGGACATTAGGGAAACTAAAATATCCTCCTTTAATCTCAGCTGCTTCTATTTAAAATTGTTGATATGACAATTTTTCAAAAACTTTGTGAGAAATGTAGTAAACCTAAAAAATAGTCCTTGTTTTTTTATGCCCTTAAGTCTTCAGAATTGTTTTCTGCAGTATTTTTTTATTCTCTCTCTCCCCCCTCCCTTTTTTGATAGAAAATGCAATAACATTGCTTTTCTTTTTCACATTAAAATAGATTAACCTTTAGACACAGAGCTATTGTGTAAAGTCACAGAATTGTAAAGTAACAAAATGGTGATGCTGGAAGGGACATCTGAAAGTCATCCAGTCCAAGTCCTCTGCTAAAGCAGGACCATGAAGAGCCAATTGCACAGAACCATGTCCAGACAGCCCATGTCCTGGGCTTCAGGAACCATGGCCACCTTGGTCTTATGTTGCAGCACCATGTTAGAGTTGACATTTGTCTCTGACAGACCTACAGGATAGTGGCTGCTGTCAGAGTTCCTAAGAGAACTCTATAAAAAAATATTCTCAGTGTTATTTTGTGAGTAACTTATATTTTCACATGAGATCATAGAATCATAGAATCCTTTGGTAGGAAAAGATCTTTAAGATCATCAAGTCAAACCATTAACCCAGCACTACCAAGTCCACCAATGAACATTTTAAAATACCTCAAGGGATGATGACTCAACTACTTCCCTGGACAGCCTGTTTCAGGGCTTGACAACCCTCTCAGTGAAGAAATTTTTCCTAATATCCAATCTAAAAATTGACACCACTTCCTCTTTTCTTAGAAGAAGTTACCAGGCAATACATTTGTACCAGTTTTCATACAAAGAACTGAAAACAGGTTCTTCATAGTGATGCAGTGTAACTCGAGGACTTCTTATGAGAATGTTTAAATACTCACTAAAAACACACCTAACTGTTTAACATGACATAATAGATAGTGCCACTCTCCATTTCTCCTTTGTCTGCAAATAAATGTAATCTGGCACGCTAACAGGCTAGTCTATTTTTGTTGTATTCTGTATTTGGAAAGACTATAACTAAACAGTTCAAATTTTTTCGTAGGTCTGTCACATAGGAAAAAAACTCCACAATATTTTAGATTCAGTAAATGGTATCTGTTCTTCAATTATCATACATCTGTCAACCATATTTTTTAGTTCTGACTTTAGCACATCAGTTATTGATTTCAAAACTTGTATTAATATAATACCCAACCCTAATTTTTAAACCTAAATTATTCCCAGTCAGTTTTGAAAGTCCTTCCTTTTGTTCAATCTATAATGACTTTACATTATCTCTTCATAAGAAACACTAAAAATCTTTTCTGCACTTACTTAAATGCATAATAACATCTCTAGCTACACTTTATGGTTCATAAAAACTGATAGAACTTTTGTTTTTCAAGTTTTACAATTTATTCCTTATACATAAGTATCTGAGAATCTTTTCAAGGAGTTGATTAGGATTGATTGTAGTAAAATACTTAAGTTATTGAAAACTGCTCCATATAAAACTTTATTTTTTTTTCTGAGATAATGATTTTACATTTAATAGAATTATCCTTTTAGTATAGTTAGACATAACATCTCTGAGTGAAGTGACTGCTTCTAAAACATGCTGACTGGGTAGGCCCAGAAAACAAAATTTCCCACATCAACAGGAAGCTCGAAGTTTTCCATGCTGCTCTGTCAAGACTAGAATCATTTCATTTTTTCAGAACCTGCCAGTAAAGGTGCCAAATTTACTTCTATCTTGCAAAAGGAAATCAAGCAAGGAGAATCTCATGCTGTAAACTGACACTGATAAGCAGAGGACCTATTTTGAAGTTCAAAGATAAAATGTTTCTATCTGAGTTGGTCAAACAGAGGAAACCCCATCTGAGCCACATATATCTAGAGATATTTCCTTCTAGCAAAGCAAACTATCTGTGGAATGTGAAATTCTTTATCTTTCATTACAATACTAATTGCAATTCATTAGCATAAAGCATGTCCCACCTGGATGGTTGTGTATGCTGTAACAGGATATGCAGACCACACAACTATTAGAGATTATACCCGTGGATTAGTGCTCAAATAAACCCAATTATGCTTCTCCATGTTGTAACTTTCATAATGCAATTACAGGGACATTTCCTACAATGTATTAACTGCAGAAATACTTCTATGTGTGTGCTTGCTCTTCCACTTGTATCAGATCTGCTTCTGAAGTTGCGTGCTACAGCAGGCCTTGCAGGGCATCTTGAGTGAATTTCACTCACAGCAAGCTAAATACTATAATGAAAAATGTGAGGGGAATGATATCAAAGTCTAACAGTCTGTCTGTGCAGATCTTATACCTGTTTCAGATCCTCAGAAACATCTTGGTTCTCTAAAGAAATTGGGTGCACTGTTACCTTACATCTCTAGCTTCTTTTGGTGGAAAATCCAAGCATGCAGAAGGAAACTCAAACAGACAAATTAAAAACCAAAACAAGAAATAGTGCTCCATTTTCCCAGTCTGTGTGGTAGAAAAAAAAATACTATAGGGTCTGTTATGCAGCACATCTGTCCCATAATGTTTGCTCCACTTGTCTCCTTACTTCTTGTTTTTCCCTGTGTAGTTTTGGAGACACTTATGATGTTAGCAACACTCCCAAAAACATGACCTGGTTTGATAAATTCAGTGAAAAGCTTTTTCAGCTTTGTGAGAAATGTAGTAAGACACAGTTATCCAGAGTCAAAGTGAAATTTGTTTTATGTAGGCAAGCATTCACCCCTATACAAGAGGTCAGCCCAAGTAAATCTAAGTGATATCCTAAGTATTAGAAAACCTATATGAGTCATTCTAAGCAATGAAAAAAACATGAATCTAGCTTTGCCAAGAAAAGGTTGTTCTTATTACTAGCACAGCACTGACATTGGCTCTAGATTGTTGTTTGTTTTTTTTCTTCCTGCTTACCTAAAAATTCTGCCCTTCAGCCAAACAGTTGTTTTGATTTATTGATGCATTACAAGAAAAAAACCAAAACAACAAACATTGGCCAAATGGTAAACATAAAGGACTGTGTCAGAATGTAGTTATAAAACCACTTTTGAGTTTCCATGGTTTTCATTATCTGATATTTGAAGTAATTTGTCACATATTAAAGAAACAGAGTAAAATGACACTTGCAATAATGAATTAAATTTGTCAGTTTTAGTGAAGTCCAGTTAAAGCTGTCTGGTATTAAGTCTTTATTATATTACTGCTTCAAGCAAACAAATAAGTACAAAAGGAGCATTTTTTCCCTTTCTCTTTTTCTTTAATTTATTCCTATGTCTGACCACTCAAAGGATATATACAATATAGAGCATATACTGATAGAGCTTGAATTTTTCCCTTAGCTATTCATGCACTTTTAGGACATGAGTGTTTCTTTTTATAGAGTTTAACCTGTCTTGTGTTTAAATTCATATTGCTTCTAACCTTTCCCCCCTTTTCTCATTCTTTATAAATTGCAGCTCTTTAGGTCTTCTTCATAGTATGACTCTTCAGCAGTGAGAGAGCAAGAGATTCTTGGCAATTAGGAAAATCACCTCTTACCCATCTAAGCATTCTCATCAGAATTTTTTTAAATGAAAAAGAGGAAAATTCTATTCAAGTGAACTATAGGAGATATATAACTATTTTTATAGTGCTTATTTATGATGAGTGTATTAGCAATACTTCTTAAAAATCATTCTAATGCCATTCTAATGAAGGAATTAAAAATTAATTTCATAGATAAAAGTGAAAAACTGAAGAACTGTTTGAAAATGTATTGGTTAAGCATGGTAACGTTTTAGTAGTGGGTGAGCTGAAGGGATGGCTTCCATTAGAAGCTGCTGGAAGCTTCCCTTATGTACTACAGATCCAATGCCAGTTGAATGCAAGACAGACTCACTGTTGGCCAAGGATGAACCCATTGGCGATGGCATAATATATCTAGAGCCAAAGAAAGGAATGAGAAACAGATCTGCTGATACCAAGGTCAGTGAGGAAGAAGCAGAAGGAGGTATTCCTGACATCAGAGCAGAGATTCCACTGAAACCTGCCATACAGACCATGGTGAACCAGGCTCTGCCCCTGCAGCCCATGGAGGACCCCATAACTCCATAGGAACAATTCTCCCTTTTAGCGAAGGAGATTATGAACCCATGGGAAAACCATTCTGAAGCAGGCTTCTGGCAAGACCTGTGGCCCTGTGGAAAGAGGAGCCCAAACTGAAGAAAGTTTGCTGGCAAGTTTGCTGACCCTATGGGGAACTCAGGTTGAAGAACTTCATAAAGGAACAGAGTAGGAATGACTCACTGTCTCAGGTTTGGCCTAGTTTTTTTACCAACCCTGGACGGCCTCCTCCCTCCTCCCAGAGTCTTCCCAGCAAAGGGAAAAAAAACTGAAAAGAACTCGAAACTGAAGTGAATTAAAACAGAAATTATATTTTCTAACATTTGCAACCACATATGCAGTTTGTACATACTATGTGAGGCCCCACTCCAGGGAAAAAAGGGGAAAGGGAAGGGAGAAGAGATAACAAGGAATGAGGAGGAACAAAACCAAACCAAACCAAACAGAAAAATACAATTAAAAACTTCAAGAAAGGAGAACTGGCAATGATACACTCTCACCGCATCCCGAGCTGGGAAAACCAACAGAAACAAGGGACCGTCCAAGCTCCTCCTGCCTCCCTGCCTCTCCGGAAGAAGGAAGCTAAACTCCTTCCTATCTCCCCTCCTCCTCTGCTACTTGGAAAACATGTGTGGAATACTTATACAATATCCACTTCCTTAGTTACACCTAGTTACTGAGGAAGCCATAGATCAAACTCATCACACTCACATTGGAAAAGTTCATGGAGGACTGTCTCCCATGGGTGGGACCCCAAGCAGAACAAGAGAACAGAGGAAGACTATGAACACAATTTGCTTGAAGGCAGTTAAAGAATCTTTCTCCACATGAAAAGGATCCATCCAGTTACTACAAGCCAGTTTTCTTCAGAAGGAGTAAAGCTTTTGATAGGAAAAAACTAAAGTAATGTAGTACACACTGTTTCTCTGATGCTGTGGATTAAGCACTAGACAGAAATATCTCCTTGTTTGTTTGGGTCTTTTAGTGTATGCACAGGGAATGTTGAGGGTTTCTTCCTCCCCATAGAATGTATTTTCCCTCTATTTCACTGCTGTTCTAGTCTTTCAGCCACACTTGCCCAAAATTACTCTAGAATATAATGAAAATATTTTAAACTTTTATATTTATATTGACTGAAAAGGGAAAGCTTTAAAAAAATAAGCTGGAGTGTATTTTACTGCAAGCAGCGTACTGAGACTTTTTAAACAGAAAAAACCCAGATCTTACAGAGGTGGCCCAATAATTAACACATATTCATTTTGCTAATGCAAAATGGAAGTAGATCTACATGTATTGATGGCTAAGAGTAAATGTATTTCATAGAGTCAGAGAACTGTAGAATCATCAAGGTTGGAAGAGACCTTTAAGATCATCCAATACTACTATCAACCCAGCACTGCCCTTGTAACTCCTAAGCCACTAGACCATATCACCCAGCACCAGATTCAGACAATACCTGAACACCTCCTGGAATGGTGACTCCACCACCTCTCTGGGCAACCTATTCCAATGCTTGCCCACACTTACAGTGACCTTTATTTTTTTTTAAATATGTAATCTGAATCTCCCTTGTCTCAGCTTAAGGCCATTTCCTCTGGTCCTCTCACTGCAGGCATGGCAGAAGAGACTGGCCCCGACTCCACTACAACCTCCTTTCAGGTTCCCCCTATATCTCCTTTTATCTAGACCAAAGAAACCCAGTTCCCTCAGCTGTTCTTTCTAGACTCTTCACAAGCCTTATTGCCCTTCTCTGGACACACTCCAGCACCTCAACATTCTTTTTAAAGTGAGTGGCCAGGAATGACTGCAGTACTCAGGGTGTGGCCTCACTGAGGCCGAATGCAAGGAGATGATTGCTTCCTTAGTCCTGCTGGCCACAATATTCATGATACAGGCCAAGATGCCACTGGCTTTCTTGGCCACGTGGGCACACTATTGGCTCATTTTCAGGCTTCATATTCCATTATACTGTGTTTTTTATGCATTGGACACATAACTTGAGGACATATGCAAAACAGTTGGCTATAATATTACTTTCCATATTTTCTTATTTCATTTGGTATATAACAGGTTATACAGTTCATCTCAGACAACATGCAAAGGCCAAAAGTTGAAACATTGTAGTGAAACTTCTGACATCTAGTCAAAGTTTCAAGATATGGTGTGAGAATGAATTATGAATGAGCATGAGGTGGAGGAGTAAGGGAGAGAATCATGAAGACTCACCATCCTATATCATCAGGCAATGTAATGGTCCAGAATACATTTAAATTCTTTGTCCCTTCCACTTCCTATAATTGGACACTTCAGGCTAGCCGTCAAATTTGGCTGCAGGATTTTCAAAGAGACCTCTGACAGTTGACTAACAATTCCATTTGAATTAAACATTATCTCCCAACAGAATGATGTATATTTAACAGTTTGTACTGTTCAAGCAGTGTTTTAGCTTACCTGTTTGTTGTTAAACCAAGCATGATCTAAATTCCTTCCCAAAACTGAAACTGAGTGAAAATTTTGCCAAGTTTTTTCTATAATCCTTTTAAATAATATTTTAATGATATTTTTATTCCATTCTAATATCTTTATGTATAAAATATAATACAGATATGGAGCTCTATTTCTTATTTTATAATTTTTATATATTTGAAATGCCAAGAAAACCCGCTAGGATTATAGAGACTTGCAAGGTTTAATACATTGAAAGTGAAAGTCAGTTAGTGTTTATCTGGGATAGGAACATGCATATAGACAGACATCTTTCTAAATGCACATTTAATGAATAAATCAAACTGCATTTTACTGTGAAATCCTCATATAATGGAACTTAATCCTCTACTTTTCTTTAATTGTTCCAGAATTTTTGAAAATGTACTGACTTAATGACAGTTGGGTTTAATTTCCTTAGTTATTTTATTTACAAAGCTGGAATAAAACTCCAAGTTATTGAACAATCCCATATTACCCACTGGTACCATATAATAACTCTCTGCAAAACTTGAATACTGTCATATAGTAGAATATGTTTACTTTCCCATAACTTAGAATCTGCAAATGAAGTAAAAGGGAGTTCCTACTTGCAAGACCCCATGCCCCAAGCTATGAGCTCACTGAAGGGGTTTGACTTTAAAAATATGCAAGGCTCCAAATATCTACCTGCCAGATATATTAAAGAGCCATGAGTTCTTTTAAAACCTTGAAAGAGAGCAAAAGGGAGAAAACACTAGACTCGTTTTCCCAGGAAACTTTTACTGGTAAACTTCAGAAAATAAGAATACTTGGCAAAAGTTTAAATTGTAACACACTACCATGTAAAGCATTCCACAGGGCATTGACTTACTACATCCTAACCCATACTATTTAGCAAAATCTAACCAACCCAGTCCTAAGTTACCTGAAATGTTAAGGAAATTAGGAGAAGGAAAAGTAAGAAAAAGTAAAGAAAAAGAGAGAAGAGAAAATTATAGCTACTGCCCAGAGTCCTATGCAAGTCCAGCTTCCACATGTCCAGGTAGCAGGGTTTGGATGAACAAGTAGAGCACATGTCACCATTTTTATTTGCTTTGCCCGCCTGTGGCCACCCCACCTATCCCCAGATGAGACTTCCCATGTTCCAGCCAGTCTGCAGCTGGGGTAGGGGCTGTGAGGTGTGGGATGGACTGTGCCCCCGCGTTTTTATCTGACAGCTGCTCCATGGGTGCCCGATGAGGCTTGCAGGGGCTGTGGTGTGGGACAGAGTATTATTTCACTTCGATGAAATTCAACCTGTCCCTTCTCCCCATCACACACTTCAGTTGGTCTGAGCCAATAATGGATACAATAATCCAGTGTCTCACACTACCATAGCATTATTCAGGTTCTTACTTAATCCAGTATACAGATATTTTTTGATTTTTTTTTTTTTGTCTTGAAATGTCTTGGCAAAATGGCCATGCTTGGCATACCTGAACATTTTTGTACCTATTTATCAAATGTTGTCTTTTACATGTATGAGTCATCTATGGGAGTCCACTGAAGGACTCAGGAAATTCAACATTCAAAATTAAATTAGAAAATGTATATAGAAAAGTGGTTGATAAAGATTTAAGATGATTATAATATATTGAAAGTCATGATGGTTTTTTTCAGAATTGGTTGATCTAATTTCATTTGCTTCGTCAGTGTTGCTGTATTTAGCATTTTGGTGTAGTTCACTTGAAATCTTTACAGTTTTGTGGTTTTTTCCCCTGAAAACTCCGTCAGAATGTAATATATCCTTGTGAGAATTTAAGCTTTCTATTTTCAAGCCAGTACGCTTCTAGTTCCTTGAGGCAAATTTGGAAAGTAAACATTAGCGCATCTAGCAGTTTAAAAAAATAATATGTAAATAAAAGAAACCTCTCACATATATGATTTTTCATTTTTTTCTACTAATATTTTTTCAATATCAGGAGTTGATAAAGGTGTGGATGTTTCTTCCACTGATACAAATACAGTGATAAGCCAACTTCTGGTAGTTGAGATTGGAACCTTTCATGCATCTCCCACAGGGTGTCATTTCATTCTGTCTTGAATAAGGTTCCTTTTGAAACCAATACAACAAATTATTTATAGAATATTCAACATAATATGGGCAGTCCCGTGGTGTACTGGAGAGCACTCAGGACTCCGAATCCCAAGCTCATCATGAGTTCGAGTCTCAGTAACGACCATCTCCTGGCAGTTAAATGCCTCCCTGCCATCCGATCCCGTCAGATCTGAAATGCTAAGCATGGTGTCAGCCCTGGTTAGTATCAGGTGCTGTAGGCAGTCCCAAGGACTTCACTGTCACTGTCCAAGCTTGCTCAGCCATGGCAGATGGACCTTAGGACTTAAACGGTGGGGCCAGTTCTGCGCACGCTGAGCCTCACCTAAAAAATCCACTGCGCAGGCTGGAAGGGCACACCCAGGTGGGGAGAGCCCTTCCCGAATTTTCATTTGCGAAGTTCAGCCCTACATCCAAAATAATATCATCATTATTTTCTATATCAATCAGATACAGCTATGTCCTTTCAGAAGGAAGGTGAATGAAACTTCACTGCCAGTAAAACTGTAGGTCTCTTATTTTTGAATGTAGTGGAGAGCAGTACTCAGAAATGCAAAAAACTGTTCCCTCTTCCTATTATTCTATTCACTACACTAGAGGGGGAAAAAACCCACCGAACTTTTTACTAGAAATATTTCAAACATCTAGCAGTTGCCAGTTCGATATCACTTTGAAATGGAACATTTCTGAAATGAAAGGAATTACAGTTCTACAACAAAAATATAAAACAAAGCTGTGATTTAAAACAATGTTTGAGCTAGGTTAGTTTTAAGTGAGTTTTGTTGTGTGTTTGTTTTTTTCTGTTTTGGTTAGAGGAGGGTTTGATTGTTTGTTTTAAGAATTTATGTCCACAGAATATTACAAAGGAGGATTCCAGTCTGATGTGTTCTGCAGTAGTACATTATATGGTATGATGGCTAGGCTTTGCGAACAAAGAATTGGGAAGGGCTCTACCCATGTGAGTGTGTCCTTCGAGCCTCTGCAGTGGATTTTTTAGGTGAGGAACAGCATGTGCGAAACTGGCCCCACCCTTTAACACGTAAGGTTCATCTGTCCCAGCTGAGTGAGCTTGGACGGTGACAGTGAAGTCCTTGGGACTAAAACCTACAGCCCCCAGTATTCCCAGGTCTCCCATCCAAGTATTAGTACCAAGTACTGGGACCAAGTACCAGGCCTGGGCCTGCTTATCGTCTGAGATCTGATGGGATCAAGTGTCAGGGTGGCATTTAACTGCTCCATTATGTGGTATATGAACAAGATTACTTAGTGAACAAAAGATCTTCTTTTCACTTCAGTACCTGGAAATTACTACTGTAAGCCAGAGAGTAAGAAAAGATGACCTTCTTTCTGACAAAGGAAGAGGAAGATATTCCATCTTTAGCTATGTTCCCTACTTTTACACTCAGATTCAACCTGTCTGTGTGAGAAATGGTTTTGCCTTCTATTTATTCTATTCTTCATTTCATTGCCTGTTAAACTAAAGGTCTATCAGACATAAACACAAAGAAGTGGCAAAGAAGCTATGAATGGTTATTGTTTTGAATGAGAGGTTATATTCTGCTTTAGGAGTATCATAAAATCTGGAAGTTATTTATTTTCCTTTCTACTGCAGAAATATGATGATAAAGTGGGACGATAGGAGGGAGTACATAGAAAATCTTATCAAATATGTATACTAAATACTTCAGCCATGGTAACTAAGCCTCTTAGGCTAATCCTTTCCTAAGAAGTGATTCTCTGATTCTCCAAAGCTACTACAGTAGAAAAGACAATACTAAATATAGAAGTACATAGCTTTGTTTGTATGTTGAGGATGGTTCTTAAATCCAAATCCACTCAGTAATGTACCTTCCTCTGTTTCCTTCTTTATTTATTTATTTTCTTGCTTACTTGCTTTCTTGCTTACTTACTAGGAGACATAGAGCAATAATGGTCTTATTAGTTTCAGTAGAAGTGATTACAAGCACAATTAAATACTAGCCCTCAGATATCTAAAGAACTTTTTCGTGATTGGAGAAGGGTTTTTATACTTTTAATTATGTTTACACCATGCTCTCAGAGCAGAACAGTAAAAAAAAAGTTTGTGAAGAGAAGCATTCCAGAATTTATGCAATTAAACCCAATATAAATGAAGATAAATCATCACCACCTTTTTGTCACAGTGGGGTTTCAATATTGGCTTTTTTCAGGTTTCTTTTCAATCTTTAGTAGAAGAACACAAATTAATGGTCTTACTGTCTGCATGTGGTGATAATACTATGTTATTGCTTTTGAAACATAGTTAATAAAAACACCTCATAAAGTAATTCAACAATAGAATATTGTGTTCTTTGTTAGTCAGTAATTTGTTTCCTATTGTCATATCAGTAATTTACAGGTGATTGTCACATTATTTCTTGCATAGACTTTATTGAGGACAAATGTCTTTTCTGAAGCAAATATAGGAAATGTTGGAAAATATTCTTGTATCACTTACGGTTTCTGTGTATATAAGGAGAATAGATTTACTTTTTTTGGTTTTTTCAAGATTCAAATACAATTATAGCAGTAATGCTTATTAGTTAAAAGTTAAACTGTGTTGTAAAAAATGTTATGTCTAGTTGTGAGAATTTCCTTGGAGATCAGAAATGAATCAGACATCTTAATTTTTCAAGAGAGTTATTTTTTTGTTATTTGTGGGAACAGCAGGAACTCTTATCTTTTTACCTATATTTTTAGTCACTGAAAGTTATTTCTGTAAATCATATTGTGCTATTTTTAGAACTAGCCTGTCTTGAGTGCTCATTATTTCTTTTTTCTCCCATCTCTCTTTGTTATTTATTTATTTATTTTAAATTTCTTTGAGGTGTTAGGATTCCCTGGAGTGCATTTGTCATCACTTTGGGATTTGTTCATTAGCTGGCTGTGATATTTTATTGTGAGAATTCATTTTCTCTTTTCATTCTTTCATGGGACATAAGAAATATTAATATTTATATGACTAGGCTGTGTATATAGGCCAAGATTTTATTTTTCTTTATTCTAGTTTGTTTTTCTTTCTGGCAATTTGATTTGACCTGTGGCTAAAACATGTTTTCCCGCTTAGTTGTCAACTGTGCTTTGGTTATTTCTTCTTCTGCATTATCCTGACCTTACAGACTATTCCACTTACTTTTTCCCTTCACACATGAAAACTCTAATACCATTACTTATTCTTTAAAGCATTGTACACTGACAAAATGAAGATTTAGCCATTAACACAGAAAAAAGAAAGGTAAATTAATAGTATTTCCTCAATTCTATAAAATATAGAATTCATTTTGCAGAACTATACTCTTATAATCCTTTATGACATGTTTCAACTAAAACTAATTTTTCAGAAGGTTATTTGAGCTTTTTGACTTTACATTTTAAGTAGAGCTATCATATGTATCTGCCCAGTAGTAACGATCCTATTCCCAGTGCTAAGTCACATGATAAAATCAGTACAATATGAAATACTTAATGAAAAACATATTACTTCAGATTTCAGGAGGAGGTCATTCTAGTTTGAAAGAATGAAGATACATTATTTTCCTTCAATATGTTCTCACCATTAAATGACATCAGAGAAGTAAAAGTAAGATTCTTGTTCAGAAGAATGTAGTCCATAAATTCATCTTACCTTCCACTTGTCACTGGTTTTAAATTAGGAAGACTGCAATACCAGCAGATTTTCTGCATTTTCTTCAATGAATAGTAATAGCCCAGTGGACCTAATTCTGTCCCTATGAATATAGCTGCAACTTTTTGTACGTAAAAGCATATAAATCAACAGGACAAGCTATATTCAACCCCAGTTTGGAACACAACCAAATAGAGAGATGAAAAATAACTTGGTCAAAACTCTACATCTCCTGTACTTGGCATCTAAAATAATTTAGTCTATTACCCAAATTAAGAAAGTACCACAAGTAATAATGTCTCATGGAGTGAATGACCCACTAGGATGTCCAAGCACTATAGAAAATACCTAAAAGTGGTAGCTAAAATTAGATATTACCAATTATATATACTACTTTTGAATTCCTTCCATAAGATGTTCCTCTTATTATGAAGGATGAAGAGATGAAACTTAAAATTTCTTGTATGCAAATAGTGAAAGGAATAAATATGCAGAGAGTAAGAAACTAATTTTACAAGTTCCCAGTTGTAGTTCTTCAAATTATTCCAAAGATGGAGTAACATATAACAATCTAAGCCTTTGAAGCATCTTATTATTTTCTTTCTTAGATTCCAGATTAAAGGTATGAAGACGATCATGGACTTTGGACATTTTAAGAAAATCTAAAAAAACAACTCAGAAGAAAACATAAAAACTAAGAACTCCAAATTAATCTATCAGCAAAATATATAATAAAACCTCCTGAAATCCTTCTGATAAATTTGTCTTTCAAGTCTGTCAGACTCCATTGACTTATGAGAGTCATTGTAATCACGAAAGCTGGTATTTAAAAATCATGGTTCTAGATCCAGTTTACTAGACCTTTGAGATCTCATGGAATATCTTTTATTCATTTTCACATATGCTGTGGTTTTTGTAAGTGTTACACATTCTGGTTGAAAAGGAAGGGTTGAGCAGTGGAGGCAGAGGCTGCCTCTGACTGGTCTTGGCTGCAGCACTCAGGCTGGGCCAAACTTCTCAGGGAACGAGGAGGAGTTGCCTTCTCTCTGGTAGCAATTATGCTGGTTCTCAGCATGAGGGGTGTTGCAGCAGCAGGCCAGAAGATCATCGCACTCACCAATATGGTGTAAAAGCAAATCTGGTTTTATTCAAATCAGCTCACACTTATAAACTCCAGTTAACCCCGCCCTGAACACAACAGGTCTAAGCACATAGGTTAAAGGCTGCAACATGGACATATATGGTAAAACTCAGGTGCTTTCTGGGTTGCTGTGTTGTTGTTTACTCCCTAAGCTTGATGTCCCATGCTCCTCTGGATTCACCAGCCAGCGGGCGGTGACAGAGGGGTCAGAAGGCAGCAATACCACAGCATGGGAAGAGACAGGAAGCATACTTCACTACAGATTCTGGAGTGCCTATATGTGTAAGTTGCACCCAGGAAAAAAACCCACTGCTTTGTTGGTCTGAGAGCAAGGCTGGAGGAACCCATCCCAGGATGATAAAGTGACACCCATCTTGCCAACTTCATAGAGTCTGTTATTAAACACAAGTTTTTAATGTGTTTATTATATTTGGCGGTAGTTAATTTTTAATTTTCAGATTCATGTAGTTTTTATTAGGAGTTTCTTTTATCAATGCAATTTATCAACTGGACTTGTAATAAATATTTCCTTATTTTTGTTATATGCTTGAATTGCAGAAAAACCTCTGAGATACAACCAATCTTTCAAGTAGCTACTGAAACTAAATAAACAGAGTCATCTTGCAATGTGATATAAAATATAATTGTTGGGCATGGAGGGGGGAATTGGTGTTTTTTAAAGTAAAAAATAAGGCCTTGTTGACAATGTATAAGCATATGTCAATAGTCAGAGCTTAGAAGTGAAGTATGTTGTTAGCTAAGCTGATAGGAAAACTCTGCTGCATTTCAGGAAGTTCCACCTGAATATGAGGAAGAACTTTCCTGTGCATATGACTGTGCATTGCAAGAGATTGGCCAGAAAGGTTATGGCTATATGTCTTTCCCAGTGGAGATATTCAAGAGCTGTCTGGACAAAATCCTGTGCAATACCCTCTAGGATAGGTTGGAGCAGATGACCCATTGTGGTCTCTTCCAACCTTAACCATTCTGTGATTCTGCTATTTGCTTCTAAAGAAGGGCACATTTTGGCCCAAGTGAGTTGAATCAATTTCAATAAAATTATTTAATTCTTAGTACAATTTTTTTGTATGCATGTCAAAATAAATGACTATTTCTAGTTGCTGTTTGTTAAAAAATGCTCTATTTTCATTTGAGTCATCTTAGAAACAGAGTCTTTCAGGAACAAGAAATTAATGGATATGAGAATGTCCTACTCAAAGATATACGAGTTTAATGTCCAGACTAGTCTGTAAAACCATGTGTATCTTCTCTGCACATCTTGTGGCTATTCCGAATATTTGTCAGGACAGCCATCTATTTTAATTCTTCATTTTAAACTGTTCAGTTTCCTTTATCTCCTTTTTTATTATTGTAAAATTTCTTTCTCGGATCTGTGTTTTCTTACTACAAGAAGCAGAAAAAAACCAAAAAGTTACCTTCTCCAGGTTTTTCCTATCAGATTTTAGGTGGATTCCTTGACATTCCATAAATTATTAGAAAGAGGCTTAGTGTTTTTTATATTAGTTCACAATTCTTCATTCTGTTCAAAGAACAGTCAACTTCAGACCTAATTCTGTGCCATTGATCAGCAGTAGCTAATTAGACCCAACATAATTAAAAAAAAGGGGGAGAGAATAAAAAAAGTATCCAATAAAACTCAGCCAGCCTTTTTGTCCTGTGTTGTCAACACATAGGAGGGTTAAGACATAGAAGGAAAAAATGCTCATTAACTTTTTGAAGAAATATAGTTTGGGGGTGGGGTGGGGAGGGCATTTGTTGTTGTGTTTTGGTTTGGTTTTTTGCTAATGGAAATCTATCCTCCTTGAATGAGTATCAATATACTTTTTAATGTTTGAATTTTTTTTTTAATGAAATGGAGAGAGAACATTCATAAATGGAAATGCCTGTTCATGATTAAACAAGATATATTTTGGATGAGCATGAACAACAATCTATTTAGAGACAGGTGAAAAATTACCTCAGGTCAAATAGAGCTGATGCGAATTCTCAGTTTTGAGTGATGAAAAGCTCGAGTAATCTTTATCCAGTTCTAAACTGGAAGTCATTTGAGTCTGTCTGCTCTGTCAATTTTTTGTTTTGGCCAGAAAAACAGCAATGAGAAACAAACAAAAGAACATTACTGAGGCACTCCTGGGCTGCTTGTATTAAGGCTGATAATCCATGACAGCTGAAACATTTTCACCTGAACAGATTGCTGCTTTAATTTCTTTATTACTTTATTAAAAAAATATGTTGTCTGTTTTCTGAGTTAATCATAATATATTTGTTTACTTTTAAGTAGGACTAAGCCAACTTTTCTAAGGACTTTAAACTTAGTTATTGCCATTATAACTAGTGTAATAGATATTATTTCTTTATCTAGTTTCCTCTGAGTTATTTAGAGAACACTAAAAATAATTTGTCT
>VWZD01000675.1:117643-146865 GCA_013396695.1 Sakesphorus luctuosus
GGAGAGAGAACATTCATAAATGGAAATGCCTGTTCATGATTAAACAAGATATATTTTGGATGAGCATGAACAACAATCTATTTAGAGACAGGTGAAAAATTACCTCAGGGCAAATAGAGCTGATGCGAATTCTCAGTTTTGATTGATGAAAAGCTCGAGTAATCTTTATCCAGTTCTAAATTGGAAGTCATTTGAGTCTGTCTGCTCTGTCAATTTTTTGTTTTGGCCAGAAAAACAGNAGTTACATACTAGGAAGAAGAGATATAACCTGATGTCCTGTAAAGTTCAGGGAAAATCTTAATATATGTGCCAATTTTTTTAAAGACATAATAATGATATTATTAGTAATAATTTTTTACCACTATTACTACTAAATATTACTTCATGTTATTGCAACACACTTTGCTGTATGTAAATGACAGTATTGCCATGATATGGAATTTGAGGATTTTCAGATAGGGTGGGATTCAGTGACATTACCTATGTAAACATGTAAGCATGATATATGCTTAGAAAACAAATCTCTTCATGGCTGCATCAATACTCCTGAAGTTTTAGAGTATTCTGTTACTTAGTTTGTTTCTGTGAGTACTAAACATGACCACGTCACCAAATCTATTTCAAGATTAAATTTCTTGATTGTTAATAATTTTAACACTCTCTCCATATCTGGAAGAACAAACTTGCTTGGCATAAGCCTTTTAGTTTAATTTTTCCATGAAGATTTTATTAGAATTCTTCCCATAGTGCTAATAGTTAAAATATAGATTAGACTGCTTCCTTACATACACACAAGTACAAATCAGACAGGAATTGTAGGAAACTTTGAGAGCTCAGAAATAATTATAAATAGCTTTATAATTAAAATGAAAAGTTTTTATGTATAGAAGGAAAGAAACTCTTTGACTAGAAACTACTCCATCTGTTTCTACTTCAATTCTTGTTATTCTGTTTACCTAGATCAGGCAGGAAATAAAGTGATTGGTAAATACTGCAATTTTCTAGTACAGTTTTTTTCAGAACTAAAACACAAGCTCTAGAAGGATTTCACGATGTTGAGAAACTGGGGAATAAATTAATTTTAAAAATGTGTATTAGGAAACAAACTCCCAACCCTACAAACCCACCATTTTTAAACAAAGTAATTGTATATATGCACAAAGATGGTTCCTAAACTATTACTAGTTAGAAAAACATTAGCACCTTACAATCATTGGTTTCTGAATATGTACAGATATATAGGCAAATATGGATAAAGATCAAACAGAGAAATGCATTATTATAAATTAATAAGAAATTAACTGTGAATAAAACAAACTATGTAAATCTATGTAAATCACCCACATCTTTAATTTTACAATTTTTTTCTGGCTGTTTGTTCTTGAAAACAGTTAGTAGTGATGCTCTGTAGAAATACTCAAAAAAAAAAAAGAAGCAATAGGTGATTAGAAATATAAAATAGCTGCATTGTGGAAATAAACTAAACAGTACAGAATTAAAAATAAATTTTTGAGGGAAAGGTAATGGCATACATCTAGAAAATCATTATTTGTATGGAGAGACTGAATAGCGAAATGATTGCTCTTTAACCATTCAAATGTCTGACACCCCATGGAATAATCAAAGAAACAAAAATTTGTTCACGCAGCACATAATTAAAGAATGAGATTTACGGTCAGAATCTTTTGTTGAAACCTGAAATTTTGATTAGGTCACTGATTAGATCAATCCACAGAAAAATAGGTATATCAGAGGCTATTCATCATGTCTGGGTGCATGCAGTCTCCTGTTGAAGAAGATTGTGAGACTATGGAAAGTGTGTCAGTCAGCTGCCCAGCTATCTCCCTATATTTGAATTGGTTTCTGTGTTCCTCTCCTAGTCACCAGGTAAAACATAAATTCTTGTTGTTTTTGTTGTAGATAACATAGTCCTAGACCTTTCAAATAATACAGAATGTTGCCTAAGTTGCAGGTAGCCTTAACATATTTCTTTCAGCTCAGTGGACCTGTTTTTCAAAGACGGATTCTACACCAAAAGCAGTAGGCTAGAACTTTACCAAATGTAATCACAGAAAAACTTTTCAGAAATATTTTCCATTGCCTAATCCTGGATGGTAGGAGTGCACATAACAGTATTGACACCATGGATCTCCTCAAAACAGCAAACATTGAAACTGCATCTGGTCCCATGGTTGGTGTAGTTACTTGATCAGTAGCTACTTAGTTCCTGGGCTACTTTTTAGGGTGCATAATGTCACACAAAATGTAAATTGACCTCAATCATACAAGAGACTAGATCCCTCTACTGGTGTTGGGTGGCACGGGGGTTTCATACATTAAATATATGTATTATTGTACTAATCAAGAATCACAGTCACTGATATTTAACTTTCTGTATCATAGCAAAATTTGTTGTTTTTCTGAGCTATGGAAGCTTTTAAATTTATACAAGTAAAGAAAAATGTTAAGACGTCACATAAGGCTTGTAAGCTCAATAGAAAAAATAGAAAAACCGGAAATTTTATATAGCAATGTCAACTCATCACCTTGTATACATTTGTAATGTACCTTCTTCTGGAGTTTCCCTTGTATTTCATCAGGTAACTTCAAGTACTATAGCACTGCCAGATTTCACAGACAGCAAGATTCACACTGGTTTGGTAATTTTTTTTCATTAATTATGACTTATTTAGTTATTAATAAACTACAGTATTACCAGGAGGGAGGGTTTGGGAAGAGTGAATTGCTTAATTTCCTTTTTGCTGTTTTCATCATGGGCCCTATTATGCTTTTATAAGCATGAGGACTTTCTTATAAAAAGTGCCCTTGAGAGGTGGAAAATTACTATCTGCTTCTAACATCCAGCACAAATAGCTTACTTTCTCTGTAACAACCTGGGCCATTTACCATCTCTGTAAATCTTACAAGCAAAGAGTCAAAGACAAAATTTGTAGCACAGCTGTGGTCATTTTTAGATTAAATACCTTTGTTCTTTATTTCTGTTAACACCACAAAGACACAGCCTTGTGTTCCTTAAATTTTTCCTCAGAATTTTTCTGTGGTACCTTTTAAAGGGGGTCTTGCCAAAAGTGCGGTGCTCTGCATGCTCAGACTGCTTCCTGTCATGCTGATAAATATTATCTCACTGTCTCATTGCAGTCCACTCTGCTGTCTTTGTCATCTTCTCATAAACCGTTTGCTAGAGATGCTTTATATTATTATGTAACTGTCTTTTACAAAGTGCTTTCCGTTCAGCTAGCCTTGTTTCCACAGTTAAAAAGCACAAACTAAATTTAGTTACCTTCAAAGTTTTAGGAAAATAATCTAAACAGGTGAGGATGCAGAACTTTTCTAAATAAAGCATGACCAACTAAAGGTGATCAGTCGTGGAACTGATTATCATTATTTATTATCAGGAGAACAGAACCTCTTTATGACAATAAAGTCTCAAACACAAACCCCAAACAACTGCTTTTGAACACCATATCATTTACACAAAATAATTAAAAGCAAGTCTGACTAGTGTCTCAATCAATGTCAGTATTCAAGCTTGAGTTCTGATAAAACTCAAAAGTGGTCTGCTGGGTTTATATTGTCAAAATGATTGTGTAAAGAACTTTAGATATTTTTGTTTATTTTTAACCACTTTTTAAAGTTTCTGCAAATGAAACTACAGATCAAGTTTATTGACAAATGTTTTCATATTACTTTGCTAATAGTATCAAAGAAATTAATTACTCCTATCACTTATTTTACGTATGCAAAATAGTTGACCTTGGTTGGTCACCAGGTGCTTACCAACACACTCTTGCACTCCACCTCAGCAGGACAGATTGAGAAAATGAGATGAAGAAGCTTGTGGGTCAAGGACAGGGGGATTAATCACCAGTTATCATTACAGGCAAAACAGACTTGACTGTAAGAATATTAATTTATCACCAATCAAAAATACAGTAGGATGGGGAGAAAGGAAGAAAAATCTAAGAAAACACCTTTGACCTACCCTCTGTTTCTCCCAGGCTCAACTTCACTTCTTCATTTCCTAGTCTTCTGACTCCTCCCATCCTGAACAACGCAGGGGATGTGGGGAATCATGGATCACAGCACTTTATCTCTGCCTCTCCTTTCTCATGCTGTTCCTCCTCTCTACAGCGGTGTCCCTCCCACTGGATGCAGTCCTTCATGTACTTCTCTGACATGTCCTTTGGATGGGCTACAATTCAAGAAGTGCTCTAGCATAAGTTACTTCCCTTGGTGTACAGTCTTTCGAAATAGATTATTCCAGCTTGGCCTTTCCATAAATCACAAATCCTACCAGAAAAAAACTTCTGTCTCAATGGTTCCTTTCCATGGGCCACAAGTCCTGCTGGCAGCCTGCTGTGATGTGTTTCCCCATGAACTTCAGAGAAATAGCTTGCCTTTCATGGTCTTCTCCTCAGGCTGCTCTGGTGTCTGAAGCACCTCCTCCCCTTCCTTCTTCACTGACTTTGGTGTCTACATGATTGCTTCTCTCAATCCTCTCTCACACAGTTGCTGTGTAGCATTTTTCATGCTTTCTTAAATACTTCTTCTCAGGAGTGGTATCAGTACTGCCGATTGATTCAGCTGTGTCCTCTATTGGAGCTGGATAAAACTTGTTGTGTCCAAGATAGGGGCAACTCCTGGTACTTTTTCACAGAGGGCAGACCTGCAGTCCACCCCCACTGCTAAAACCTTGCCACATAAACACAATACAATATTGTATGGACTTAAAGAGAACAACTGACTGAAAACACTGTCGAACCTACAGAAGGACCTTGCTATATGATAAGCCACCACAGGGGAACTTGAGATAAGTACAGAACAGAGGAATTTGAAATACGAAAGCACCAATTGCAGGCCTGGTAAGGCAGATTTGGGTAATCTCCCAGTTAACGCATCTGGACAAAAATTACCACTGTGGGAAACTATAGGAAAGGAAACAACTACTTACACATATGTCATCCCAAGTTACGAGAATGACATCTACACCCCATGGATAGCCAGAACTTGGGCTGCATAAAGGTGATACTCCTGAAGAAAAGACTCCTGGACCCACATCAATGGGAAAACCAGAGTGAAGAAGGATCAGTGGGATGCTACAGGATCCATGAGGTGGTGACTATCTTCTGCTTGATTCTCTCTCTCTCTCTCTCTCTCTCTCTCCACCCCAACTCCCTGCCATCCCCTTTCCTATTTCTTTCTATCTCTCTACCTCACATTTACTGTTAAATAAAATCCATGCTATTGACTAGCATTTGGTCTTGTTTGCACCTCAGTTCAGGCAGAGGCACCTCTTGATAATCATGTCATAACAAATGTATAGTCTTTAAAGCCCAAGCTAGATTATTCTCCTTAAGATTTATGTTCCATGGGTAGTGTTTTCTGTTGGGTAACTCACAGCAAGAGTTTAAATTGTGTTCACTGATGTAGCTCTGACAATGCTGGAAAAGACAATTTCTCTTCACTGGCTATATGAACAGTTGTACCAAGTCTATGTAAGAATGGACTCTTGACTTAGGTGTCTAAGTCTAGGTATGAATGGACTCTTTACTTAGGTGTTTAAAACACCCCATTATCTGCTCTACATTCAGCAATCATTCATGTGCAATAGATCTCTTTGTTTTTTAATAAAGCTTATGATAAACAAATATTGAGAATATTTACATATTCTGCAGGTTTTATTCTAGCCATCTATTTTTTCCCCTCAGCCAGTTTCATACTGAAATCTGAAATGTCTCAAAATTGCAAAAACTTTATTTACTAGATCATCAAATTTCATTTTTTATGAAAGCCAGTGTCATGTTTTATCACATAGCCACATTGAAACATTTTAAACTCCAGCTAGCTTGTGTATAGCTGATAACTCAGTCAAGGATTTCAACTTTTTTTAGTAAGAGGGTAAATTTCTTCTATCTTTTAATTGCAAATTCTGGTTATCATACTGATATGTGTGCATGTATTTACACAATAAGACATTCTTCATGTCTTATAATATCTGAAAGCATCTGAAGCACTGAAAAGTTTTAATAAGTACAATCCAAGTCACGTATTATTTCTTTTGTAGTGCTAGGTCATCATGCTAAGTGAAATTTAACAGTATAAGTTAATTTTTATCATCTTATCATTTTGCATCATTTATTTATATTCATTTTTATTTCTGTAATGTAACAAGCTATCAACTGTTTCTCAAAAGGGAGTAGAGAACTGTGTTCTCTTGAATTAGTTAAAGAGAACAAAAAAAGAAATAGATTAAATCAACTCAAACTCTACAAGTTTGATAATTAATAACCTACAAAGCCATTATACTAGTTACAGTATCACTTACATGACATTTGGAGCTAAGGGTCTTCCAGGGCTGTATAACTACTATGTAGAAAAATTATAGTGCAAGTTGTATTTTAAAATTAATCATGTTTTTGAAAACCTGAAAGAGTTTTAGTAAATGTTTTTATCCTGTAAGAAATAGATGACAAGGTCAGTTATCTATGGTTTTAGAGTTTTTTACACAAATATGTGTAGTTTTATATGTATGCACATGTGCATTTCTTTCTTTGTATTAAGAAAAACGGAATAAGACTTTTTTTTGCAAATTGTCTAAACATTCATAGTTAACATAACACTGTTTGTAGACAACAACTCCATCACAGCCAGAGCTCTGAGTTGCCTATTCCCTAAGGAATACTTTTTACTTACCTGATTATTGATTTGTTTGAAGGAAGTTGTTATGGTTTAGCCAGGTGGGCCTAAATTTAGGCTTTAAAACTCAGGTTAGGCCTAGAATTGTCAGCTGATTTGAGCTGGGCTGGGCTAGCTAACAGCTGACTTCTTTTAGCCAATAATATTGTATTCCATACCATATTACATCATCTCAAAAGAAGAAAAATCCAGTGTGTGGGAGTGGCTTGGGCAGTTGCTTCGTAGCTGTTGCTCCAGCAGGACACACCGTGCTGTCCCAGGAGGGACGGGGAGGCCCAAGCCCACAGCACCGGCTCACCGTCTTGTTATCTTAGGGAAGTAAAATGTTTGTTCTTAGTTCTTCTCTTTGCTTAAGTCTGTCTTTGGGGAATTGACTTTTTTTTTTTTTAGAATGATTTGTAGTTAGAATGATAAAATCTGTGCTTATTGGGGAGTGGGAAGTTATATATAACTTGTTGTTATCTTAGGGAAGTAAAATGTTTGTTCTTAGTTCTTCTCTTTGCTTAAGTCTGTCTTTGGGGAATTGACTTTTTTTTTTTTTTAGAATGATTTGTAGTTAGAATGATAAAATCTGTGCTTATTGGGGAGTGGGAAGTTATATATAACTTGTGTATGTGTGTGTTATATTGTAGTTTTCTCTTAATTTTCTCTTTTCTCTATAAATACATGTAGTTAGTTTCAGCATAAACGTGGTTTGGAGGTTTTTTCCCCTCTCCCTCTTCTTCCCTTTTCACTCTGTCTGGGACAGTTGGCATTTTGCCAGCTCAACCCAAGACAGAAGTAGAGAGGGAAGGGATGTTTATTTACATTTTTTGGTTCTTTGAATACTGGAAGCACACAAAGATACAACCAGGGTGTGTTGTCACTAAGGTAACAAATGGGACTCCATATTGTTTTCAGGTTTCCTTTTTCCACCATTAGTTCTGTAACTGATTGCAGTCCTCCTTCAATGCACCAAATTTGGTACCTCTGCAGTACACAGAAAGGTATAATGAAGAACTACCATCATCCAGAGCTTAGTGAGGTATAAGAATCTCAGTGCAGTGCAGACTTGAGTACAGTGCAGAGATGGCAAAGCTGAGGAGAATGTTCAAAGATGTGTGAGAAGCTGAACAGCCCTTTACCACTGCTGCTACATGTCTGAGGCCAGGACAAGACTCTGACCCAAACATAGCAGTAAAATAAATGATAGAACTGTAGGGGACCAGTAATTTGATTTTATACTTAAGGATTTGGAAATGTTATAATTTTTCATTGCAATATTTTCTTTAGGTGCTGACTTTCCTAAAATTGCCAGAGAAACGGATTTTAGAATTAACATCCATAAGAACCACTGGATTTAAGTTGATCTGCCCTTGAAATAGTTTCAAAAAGTAGTTTTGGAAATTACTTTTCAGGCTTATGTTTTTGAAATTCAAGTTGAGTGTCTTTAATGAAGCTTGGTTGATCTAACTTTCTCATGGTAGCCTTGTGAGGAAGAAGAATTCTCAAAATCGGTTTTGCATTTGTGATCCTATGACAGAGATTTTAGCTCTCTTTTCAGTGTAGCAGTGTAACATACAGAATGTATTAATGTCATTTAAAAGAGATCAACAGCCTCTCTGTATTGAGATTTCTTAAAGTATCTTCCAGCTGAAGTGTTCCAGATGTGGAATACATATATACGTCATATGCAAGCATTAACAAGCAGGCGCTGCGGATCACATGGAGCTTACAACTCCAGGATAAAAATCCATGCAATTTAATATTTTAATTTAGATTAATTCAAAGGAAAACAAATATAACACCCAGAAAATTTGGCTTTAGACATGTGGTGTGCTGTGGTGGTGAGTCCTGCCCCCCCAGGCCACACTATGATCTAAGAAGACACCCAATAATTACTTGACTTTATTAATTCCATCTATTCTAGGGGTTTATATAATATCTGAAATCAAGATATTTTTCTTTTCTTTTAAAGATAAAATAAATTTGCTATGACATGTTAATTCTGCTTTTTCTCAGAAATGTCAGGCACATAATTTATGTTCTAATAGATTGAAGTTTGAACTGGTCACTGATTTTGGAAGATTAATTCTCCATGAAAAAAAATATAGAAAATTTAAAACAATAATTTTAAAAAGTTTTTTGTATACTTAAATGTGCAATTAAGAACTGATTGAACAGAATTGATTCAGGGTAATAAATTTAATTTATTACCAATCAAATCAGAGTAGGATAATATGAACAAAATTTAAAAACACCTTCCCATTATCCCTCTACTGATTGTCTCTACCTCTTCCCCCCATCAGCTCAGGTGGACAGGGAGTAGAGGTTTTCTTTGCTGTTCCTTCCTCCTCACTCTCTTTCCTTACTTCAGTGTGAGGTCACATCCACAAGAGACAGTCTTCTGGGAACCTCTCCAAATGGGTCCTTCTCACAGGCTGTAGTTCTTCATGAAATGCTTCAGCATAGGTCCCCCACAGGATCACAGGTGCTGCCAGCAAATCTGCTCTGCTTTGGGCTTCCAATGGGGATCACAGACTCCTTCAAGCATACCTGCCTGTTCTAGTATAGGGCCCTCCAGGGGCTTCAGGTGAATATCCACTCACTGTGGACCTTCATGGGCTACAGAGGCACAGCCTTCCTTACTGTGGTGTTCACCACAGGCTACAGAGGAATCTGTGTTCTAGCACTTGGAGTGCCTCCATCTTGTCCTTTCTTCACTGACTTTGATGTCTGCAGAGCTGTTTCTCTCATGTGGTCTTACTCCTCTATTTGGCTTTGCAAATAGGTGTTTATTTTGTTTTGTTTACTTCTTGCATATGTTACCCCAGAGGCATTGCCAACATCACTGATGGGCTTGACCTTGAACAGTGTCATGTTAGTCTTGGAGCCAGCTGGCATTGCTTCTGTCGGACATGGGGGAAACTTCCAGCAGCTTCTCATCGAAGCCACTCTTGTAGCCTCCCCGCTACAAACCCCTTACCATTCAGACACAATAGAATCCATTGTGTATTTGGTTTGCAATTACATATATTGTACTGAAAAATAACTTTTGGGGGAGATATGAATTAAAATTCTAAAATAACATTCTGAAACAACACAAAGCTAGAAACTGGAACATGCGAATTAGAAAATTAGTATGAATAAAAGCCAAAATTTCTATTTAACTCTCTTTAACTCTGAAATTGAGATGCTTCCTTTTCTATACATATTTTTTGCTATGGTTAATTTAAAATTTAACAGGAAAAACATGAGCATTATTTCCTGTCTTCCTACCCAGCAACAGATGCAAAAAATTACTTGTGTTAAAATCAGCCTTCCTTACTTCAACGCTTTTGCTGCATGAGAAGGCTAAAATATCTCAACAGTGGTTCTTTTGATATGTCCTAGATTAATGTTCTGATTTCAAGGGTTGGCTTACTTTGCAGTTCTGATTTTTGATTCAGAAGAAGGAATCAAAATATTTTACTGTGAAAATTTTATTTAAGCATGAATTCGAACTATTATCAATAAACTTTTGTCATTCTGTTAGCATTTCTTTTGCCATTTTTTACATCTTCCCTTTTGCCACTAACATTTTGAGTTGTGTGTGGTTTTTTGGTTTTGTTTTTGTTTGTTTGTTTGTTTGTTTGTTTTTACATAAGATCCATAACAACCTGTAGAACTTTCCTACAGAGATCACAATATGCTTTTGCTACAAAAAGATAGCTCTCATTCATTAACTCATCCACTAGCAAAATCTAGAGTCTGCAGAAGTCCATCTATTCTTTGTTCAGATGCAGTGGCTCTGAAGATGGTGGCCTCAGCCAATGTTTATCTGTTCCTAGAATTACTGTTTAGTGCAGCTAAAATCACTTTAAAATCACAGAAAAATTTCTGTGGTGTGGCAGGGTGCCTTCAGTTAGAGGGCCTCTAATGTCATGTTTTCATCCTACACACTCCTACTGGAATCAGTATATCTTTGCAGATGCAATAAGAACAATGTGTCCAAAACCTTTTTACATAGGACCCTTTCTTACTTTGATTTGAATCACTGTGAGCTCTTATTTATATTGTGTGACAGGAAAGGTGTAAACCTGAAATAAACTTCAATATAAACATTTCTGGCAAGGTGGTTACTTCTTATCTGGTAAAGCAATAATTGTTTTTACACCTTGATATTGTTGAAAATTTCAAATGCATACATGTAGAGGCACACATTATGCCACTGGTTATAATTGCAGCCTGAATAATTAAATATTAAAGTATTTCTTTGGTTATACTCACTTTTGAAAACATCAAATATTCTTTGCAGAATGTAACTCTCACTTTACTGAGACTTGTTAGGCATTGTGTCAGTTAGGAATGAATTCAAATCTCTCTCCTCAGACTCTCAGTGAATACTCATTTTCAGCTGAACACTATAGACTCTTCTGGGTAATGAAACTATTTATTTAGACAACATGAAAGAATAAATGGAATTTAGAAAGTAAATAAAATGAAGCTGTAGAATCAAACCTAGTGTTGGCTAATATCTTGCTTTATTACTGAAGATAGCATGCATATCATTGCACCACTTCTTTTAATCTTGTTGTATCCATTTTCAGGAAATAAGATAATTGTGGTTTTGTTTTTGTTTTTTTGTTTGTGGTTTTGGTTTTTTTCTGTTTTAATGCCATTAGTGCCATTTGCAAGGATTCAGTATTTTGTGGGCTTCATATAAAGTAAAACCATAACATCAGAGGGTTGCATTAAAGAAAAAAATACAGGAAATTTTAAGAAATAAAACATGAACCACTCAGTCTTCCTTCCCGAAACAGCTTTCATAATGTTGCTATGGTTGACATCCATTTACTGTGCCAAGTCTCAGAATTCAGTGCATTTTGTGTAAGTAATAGATAATAATGAACACAAATTATTGTGACATTTAATGTGTGGAAAGTTCATATTTTAAAAGAAGAGTACTGTGTTGTGATGGTGAGAACCTATTTCCAAATATAAAATTAAATATAGAAAAAAATTAAGTTTCTGCTCCTCACAATTTATATGTCATAATGAGCATATTCCATACTGCTTCCACTAAATATGTGTTTAGCAAGAAATCAGAAGGCTTCCACAGTTTGCAAATTTATCAAGAGAATGATCATTTAGTATTCTTTTAAATAAGAACCATCAAAGTCCATGTAACAGATATATGTGTTACAAAGGAATTTGTAACTAACATTGATCTGGAAGTAGTTGTATACAGTGCCTAGCTCCTATATAAATTTTGTACTTCTTTAACTGCACATCATTTCCTTTTAAGTTTTTAGTAATGAAACTTCCACTCACCATTCACAACACTTTCATATTTTGCAAAAGTATCATAATAAAGAAAAGTCTCCATAAACTCAGATTTTTTTTCTCCTAGGATGTGTAATATAAAATGATAATGAGAACTGTTTCTTTTCTCATAAAATAATAGTAATAAAGCCATAACGAACTCAAAATGGGTTGTGTCCAGCAGATAAAGGATTTTTCTCTTTTTGAGTAGGAGTCATCTCCCTACTCTGTCTTAACCACTAGTCAGCCTTTGTTTCAGTTTCTTCTGTCTACTGGAATGTCTATAAAATAGTTAAGCGTGAATTTTACCTGAGAGCTTGAGATCATATGATTCAAATATTCAGCTGGAATATAGAAAATCAACTCATACCAACAATTCACTTAGGGTCTGATAAATCTTTGCCTCCAAAAGAAAGACTCATCATTAATTGACATTTCTGGGATGTTTTTACCTCATTGCAAATTCTGCTTGGATCAGATGAAGCTACTGACTTTTTTTTTCCTGTTTATAATACTCTGAAACTCAGATTGCTTTAATGCTTCATGTTTTCCAAATCTAACCACATTACAAGTAGTAGTGGTAAATACATCCTTAGGGAGCTTAGTGGATGTAGCCTCCCAACCTAATTCAGACGATCTGCCCAAGGGAATATGGAAACATGTTCTTGTGGTTTAGCTTGACAGATATCTCTCTTCTTGATTGTCAAGAAAAACTTATAGCACTTAAAGGACCCTGTCCTAAAAAACGACAAGGCTGTTGCAGTGTTTTTAGAGAGTTTACAATTTATAGACTCACGTGAAAAGGTCTCTCCATTTACCTACCAAATTCCATTGTCTCTCTGGCAGTAGGGTTGGACATTCTGTTCTTGTCCCTGTTGTCCAGGTGCCTCACTCCAAGAGACATATACACTCCTGGCTTCCAGGCCATATCACTTGCTGATTTGTCTGGCTTGATCTCCACTTGAGATCAGATCCTGACTTCTGTACCCATGCTCACTCAGCTGCAGGCACCATAGACACACAACACCATCTTACTCCAGCCCTCATACATGTACATGAGTCACAGAAGAGAAAGTTCGTATCTCTGGAAAAGAGCTAGAAACAGTGTTTAATTAGAAGATGGAACAGACTACACTGACCAGTTCGAGGCATGGTCAGACAAACATTCTAACCGGCACACTGGTTTACAAGTGACCAGATCTTTTTATCTCCTGTGCCTTTATTATTCTACACTTGTTCCTCCCTCTTAGCTTTAATGCCACCTTTTCCTTGCCTTGTCTTACCCTTAAACTACTATATTTGTTACAAGTATCCTGTAACAAGTCTTGTCGAATGCCAAAATGTCCTTCCCTTGCGTCTCATGATGAGTGCCATACTTTGAGTTATCACAAGGCAGGGACTCCTCAATATGTGTGTTGCCCTAGGGACTCACAATGGTGGGGTTTGCTTGACCTGTGGGGCTGGTGGTCTCTGGGACAGCCCTGTGGGGTGAGAGTAGAGTCTTGTGTCTCTTCCTGGGACACTGAAGCTCTCCCATTGTCCTCTGCCTCTGCCCTTCTCTGTGAGTGTGCGCGTCTGTGTGGAGATCTGCCTTTCACTGTTCTGTGATAGCTAATGGAGTTTTCAGGCTCTTCTATCTTCCTTCCTTTGTTTCTTGTGTGCGTTGCTGTCTGCCTCCTTTCTGTGTGGAGATGAGCATTTTATCACGTAATTAAGGGCTCATTTTCTGGTCACAATTTTGATTGATAGGCTCACTATGGTCAAACCTCAAACATGTAGAGAACATCTAGAAGCCACCAGTCTTGAAGATATTTCTTCTACCTAAATGACTGGAAATCACCCTAAAATAGTTTCTATGTACTTCAACGACAACAGTATGATGCCTTGAGAGACTAGAAATCAGGGCTCCAAGCCAAGTTAGTGTGGGATAAGACAAAAAGGGAATGTACTTTAATGTCCAGGCCTAAGGCCCACAGGAATACATATTGACACACGTGCTGAACACTGATTTTACATGTTTTTTATAATATCGTCCATCCAATGCCTTATTCGCATATCCCTCAGTCCAGCCCCGTTCTGCTCCAGACACACCCCATCAGAAACTGAGTCTTGGGGAGAGTGAGACCCTCTTTTCATCATCTTCATCTTCCTCAGCACGCTTCAGGCCCTTGGAGGTTTTCCAGTGTTCTGGCTTCGAGGTCACTCTGCCACTGTTTATGTCTTGTAGCACAGGCCTTAAGATATTATTCAGCCTTCTACCTTGAAAAGAAGACTAAATAGCTAAAAGAATTTTAGGCATTGATATGGGATAGAGGTTGACGTGAATAAACATTGAACTTAATACTAACACTTTAAAGTTTGCATTTTCACTACAATTATAATTACTTCTAAAATCTATAAAAATATATTATGTTCTTGAAAAAAAGAAATCAAACCCACCGGAAATTTCTTAAAAAGCAGAAACAGCAGATATTGTGCATTTTAGTGTACAAGGGGTCACAGTGTTTTGGAGAAAAGTAAAAGAATATTACTCTGAAATAAAATGAAAGGAAGGAATGAAAATATGTTGGGAAAATAGGCAGGGATGCTAAGAAACATTTTCTCCTGACTTTTAGGGAAAAATTTCAAAAAAGAAGCCTGTAAAATTAATGGTAATTCATTCCCAAAGGCTGAAGTTGATTCAAAAGAGGAACAAGTAGCTTAGCCTAGGTACAAGGGAGGGAGGTGATCAGAAATTCCTGAGATGGACAGACTTGCAGATGAGTGATGACTTACTTGCATATTGTCACAGGCAGACAAACTTGCCACTGAAGTCCTTAATTTTTCCTACCAATAGGAGATGTTGGGTTGCATGGACACTATTTACTTGCTGATTCTTCCTATGAGTCTCCTAACAAACTCCAGGTCATAGCATTCTGAGTGATATGAGCCCTAATACTATGAACAAGATTACAAATTTCAAAATGACCAGCTATAAAACTACTAGTTATCTTTGAAAATCACCTTCCTTTACTTATACTGTGTATAACCCTCAGGGAATATTGATTAATTGAATAAAACTGGTTTTAACTGAACTAATTAAACATTTCCCACTTATTCATTTTTGTAATTTTTTTTATGTGCATTTATGGAAATCCACAGAACATACCTATATAGAAAAGATAATGTCATTAATCTACTTTGTTTTTTAATTATTTTTGTTCTCTCTTTTTTTTTTTAATTCCCTGTAAAATATAAATCAAAGAAAAATTGCAGAATATCAGATGCAGACTTTCTTGAAAAATCTCCTGAAATTCTGTCTCTCAGATAAAAGTCAAGGACAGAAGGATGAAGTGAGTATACAATATGAAAGCAATCAACCCTTATATTCATTTAAAAGCAGGACACCTTTAAATAACCATTAGGCGTTTGTTACAAAATCAATGGGTCTGATTCTCTTTTCACTGGCACAAATATAAATTGGGAGTAACTCCAAGTTTATAAATGAAGTTTTATTGGCAGAAATGTCAGTGTATGATAAGCCTAGAGGACAAAATTATCAATTGGTTTCTGTTTGCATAGCTCTAGTATCACACTCTCATGGAACCAAATGCGTGTACGTGCTTATGTATGCAGTGGTTTAAATTGTACATTCTCTTTTTTTTATCTATATCCTAAAATAAATCCATTTCTGAAAGCAGGAATTAAATTCATTACATATTTTTTTCTTAATACTTAAATTTGTCTGAAACTTTGTTTCTACAAGGAATTTCTGTATCTAAAATGTAAAGCTGTTTTTTTTAGGCTTTTGATATATTCTACTTCTACAATTTTTATACCTTATGACTATAAAAATTTATCAAATTTACAATTAGTTGTTGAATACAGACCAAAGTCTCACTGAAGTGATTTTGCCTTTTAAAACTTTGTTCTTCTCCTAGTGCTCCTTCTTTGTGACATTTTTTTTCCCTTTCCATGACCAGACTTGTGTAAATGAAGTTGCGAGGGCCATGCCATCAGAGCGTAACAAGAAATAATACTTTAATGATACGTATGGATTTCTTTAGATCATAAATGCTGTGTTAGATGCAATGCTCAAACATAGAAAAACAATGCTCCAGACCTAAACCATTCTTAGGAGATGCCCCCAAAGAGTATTATATTGATAGTCCCAGGGTTGTTATCTGTTAATAAAATTACTGTCTTAAGAAAACTCAAAATTTGACAAAATATTAGTCTTCTTGACTTTCCTGTTATGATATGCACTGTCTGCACCTCTAGACAATAGGTCTGCCATCTCTACAACTCATTGAGTAGGTTTACATTTTGGCTTACAGTAAAAGTTCTTATGTAAAATCCAGCCTGAAAAACAAAGTTATACACAATATTATTTTTATTTTATTTTAAGTATAGAAAACAGGAGAAAGAAAAAAAAAATAGTTTCAAAATAGGAAAAAAAACACTTAAACTTTCGTAGTAGATATGAACCAAAACAGTTTGCTGTTCTTATGTATCTATGTGGTCAAATCACCTTGTACATGAAACAAACAAACCATAAATGATAATTAATCATAAAAAATGATACATCTTTTTAAAATTAAGATATTTTGCTTATTTTTTTAATATATTAATTGTGAGATCGACCTACAGTCAGTCTCTTTTCCAGAAGAAGCTCCCACTTAGAGATGAGGGAAGAGTTTCATGCCAACTAACTTCAGAAGACAAGAATGAGAACAGACATAATGTACTGCCATCTGGAGTTGACAATTTCTCTTTGCTGACTACAAAGGGAGCTGAATGAGAGGAAACTTTTAAATTATGCACCTCACTTGGGAACCAAAATTAAGTGTGGTGAATTCCCTGCCCAGAATCATTAGGTTTCATATTACTCCATCATGTTTGGGGAAAATGCACTTACCATTCAAGAACATATATGATGACACTCCCTACAAAAGCAATTATGACTAGGCCAGTGCGCTGAATGTACTAATACATGCAACACAGTATTACAAATACGATCATATTTTGTAGTACAGTTCTGTAAGGCAATTATCTTTTATATGCTTAGTTTTTACAGAAATGACTGAAGTTAAATGTGAAACAACTGCCTCTTTTAAGCTAACTTGAAGCATAACAGATCAGTGAGTAAACCCTATATCCAATCTTCTTAGTCTACGACTAAACATTTTGAAGTACCAGATGATTGGTGATTTGTTTATTTTTGGTTAGATTTTCTTTATTCTTTTTTTTTTCTTTTGAGGGAGGTGAAGGTGGTGCAAGGCATGAGAATTAAGATTTCAAAGAATTTGTACTATTGGAAATAATTTTCATGTCAATAAAATTTTAACTAAATATGTGCTTGTATAGCCTGTGTGGTCTGTCTAAATACGTAGAAAGACACTGGAGTCCTTGAATCTACAATTTCTTACTTCAAAAAATGTTACGTTTAGATTATATATTGCAAAAGCAGAAGTTCTTACAGATGTGCTTTTTACCTTTTTGAAACTGATGCAAAGTCATGCAAGCTTATAAATATATTTTTTCCTGTCAGCATTAAAGTTAAGCATATCTCAGTTTCTCTGCAGGGATGAGGCTTTGGGAATTATCTTGAAATATCCTTTTTACTAGTGGTCCATTGCATTGACCTGGGGTGCCACCGACCTCACTGAGACTCAGCGAGATGCAGTATTTCAGCTGCACTGAACTCATTACAGAGCTGTGGGGTAGAAACTCCTGTTGCTTTCCAAAAAGCTCACACTGCCTTCAGTGGGACCAGAATATTTTTCTCAAAGTACACGCTCTTCAGAGGAAAATAAACAAGATAGTGAAGCCTCTAAAACTTAATCTATGCTTGACTAACAAAAATGTTTCTAAACAATTCTATATTTTAAAAATCTACATTGAAACTTATAGGATTTTATTCTAATTTTATTTGGTATGGTATTTCAGCATATTTTTAAATGAAGAATAATGCCATATGTTCAATATTACCAGGGGTTTTGTCTTTTTATTTAGTTTGCAATAAAAGTACGGCCATAGTTTCTGATTTTCTTTTGTTCTTCCACTATTTTTTAAAATCTGAATTACAAGTAACTTGCTTGAGCATAAAAGGTGTTTTTAATATTAATGTGATTCAATAATAATTTATTTTAAAGGTTAAATGTTACTGCTCACTGGGTTTTTGGTAGGCTTCATGTAGTGGAACAAAATCTCAGAGCATAAATTTAAAGAAAGATGAACTCTTATTTTGATGTGTACACCATTTTTTCAATTTAATGGCATTACATTTAAGAAAACAGCAACACAAATCTTAAGGTGTGAGATATGATATAATGAAAATTAGACAAAGATTGTTATTGTTCACTTAGTTTTCCTTAGTAGTAACTAAGTTACTATTTTTGTTAACTTTGAAGAATTTTCTTGTATAAAGTAATATTTTAGCTGCCATAATAAGAATTTTCTCACTGGAGGAACATAGTTTTTCTAACCCTGTTCATGCAAACATGCAGTAGATCCTCTTAGCTGCAAATAGCTGGTTTATGTTTATGTTGCCACCTTAATGATCTTCCTTTTATTTTGTTAGTGAGCAGGAATTTTGGAACGTATTACCATAGTGGTAAAATATAAATGAGAATCTATTACTAAAGTGGTGTTAATCAATGTCACATTGTCCAATGAATTGTAACATTCAGATATTAAAATTTACATTTCTTTCATTTACTTGAAGGTAATATACACACAAACAAAAACCGTCTCAAGTCAGAAGAAATGTGTGTAGTGATAGTTCTTACTTGCTAGTGTTGTACGTTCCTATAAAGCCATCTGGTCCATAAAGACCTTTATGTCTTGGTCTTTGCAGTGTTTTAATTTGACTCGTATGACTTCTGAGCAGAATGTCCATCTTCAGTTGCATATATGTCTCATCTTTTTCACAGGACTATAGGGATAAATAATCATCATCATGGCCAGGCTTCACAAATGAAGATTTGGAAAGGGCTCTACCCATGTGGATGTGTCCTTTGAGCCTGCACAGAGGATTTTTTAGGTGAGGCACAGCGTGCGCCGGCCAAACTGACCCCACCATTTAACTCCTAAGGTTCATCTGCCATGGCTAAGGGAGCTTGGACAGTGACAGTAAAGTCATTAGGACTAGAAGTTACAGCCCCTGGTATTCCCAGGAGGTCTCCCATCCAAGTACTAAACAGGCGTGACCCTGCTTAGCTTCCGAGATCTCATGGGATCGAGAGTCAGGGTGGCATTTAACTGCCTATGGATAAATAATAGAAAATAGTAAAATTAATTATTCAGGCAATTGGATTAGATCTTCCAGCTCAAAGTCCCTTCCAAAGAAATGGTCTATTCTATTCTATTCTATTCTATTCTATTCTATTCTATTCTATATTTTTGTCTCCAGTCCAAATATAATACAGGAAACTTTTGTGGTGAGATGATAAGGCTTGTCGAAAGAAACAAACTGCTCCTGATTGTCAATTAGGTCACACATCCAACTCCTATCACTTGCATTGCATCAATCAAGAACAACGTGGGTGTGCCAGACAAATTGGAAGCTGAACTCGATGATACTCAGATGTCCCTTCCAACTCTGGATATTCTCTGGTACTAAGTTTCTTAACACAAAACTGGTTTTAATTTATTACATTCCTAAAAGCCCAGATTAATTCTCCAGATGGCATGCCCTTTAGGTAATCACGGGGCAGCAATAAAAATTAGCAAGCAGTATTAAGTGGAAGACAGCAAATTGGCCCTTTAAGCAGCAGATCACACTGGAATAAATTGCATATAATATTGAACTGCTCTCAAAAAATGTTTTTCAATCTAAAACTGAATTCTTTAATCACTCTTGGACTCTAACATTGTACTTGCAATAATGTTTTACACCTGATTAAACTTATTTCTCCCAACAACCATCAGGATACATGTAGAACTGCTGTCCTTTTCCAACTTTTGTGATTAGCTTCCTCATTTCATTTGTGTCCTGGTTCCTTTCCGCTCAGGAGAAAGAGTGGCCCATGTAGGGCCTATCCACCATTGTTTTTCATTGTCCTGAGATAGTGAGCATTCTGCAAATAAATCATACCCTTTTTGTGCTCTTTTGTTATTACTACTGTTGCTGCTACTGTTAGTTTTCTTATTTTATTGCTGTTTCCAGTAAATTGCTCATATGTGAGCCTATGATCTTTGCCTTTGATGCTTCCAGCTGAAGGGGGAAGGGCAGGAAATGCCTGTGAGACTCTGAGTCAAGCCACATGCTCATCCAGGCATTTTACATTTAATATATATATTTAAGACTCCAGGAGTTTGCCTTCAGAAGTTTTGCAGAAACTTTGGTTCTTAATACCTTGAAATAGCCTAAAGATAGAAGTGTTCCACACATTTTCCCACAATTTTAATATGGCAAAAATAAGGATTTTGGCAAAGGTTTAAAAGGGGTAACATAAAACCAAGGTAAAATATTCCACAAAGCACTAACCCAGGAACTCACACAATTTAATAGAATCAAACCAGCTTTGAGTTACCCAAAATATTAAGTAGGAAAACATATTACAAAAGAAAGAGTAAAGAAAGAAATTAAAAGAGTAAAGAAAGAGATTAAGAGAAGGAAAAGGAGTAAAGATAGAGAGAGAAAAGAGATTAAGAAAAGATATTGAAAGAATAACTATTACTGAAGAATCCTGTGGAAGTCCAGCTCCACATGGTGATGGCAAGTCCTGAAAGAAAAGGCAAGATGGAGCCCATGTACTCCTGTATTTATGTTTCTTGGCCACCATGGCCATTCCTCCCAGGCAAGACATCCATCTCACTAACCACTCAGTGCCTTCAGGTTGGAGTGAGGAGTGGTGTAGCTAATCAGAGCCTGAGGTAGAAGTTCCAGGAAGCATGGAGTGGGCAGGCTACAGGGTTTCCCATTTGACTAACAGTTATTCCATGTGAGCTCCCTGAGCCCTTCCATGTGAGTTCCAAGACTGCCATAGGGCTACAGGCCTGACCCTCACCCGAAAATGTACATACGTGAGTTGGTTCCGACCCAATAGTTAAAATACTAACAATTCAGTGTCTCAGAGTGCCAGCATGTTTTTTGGGGAGTACTAAAATGGGGAATACCATTCCTAAACTATGACAGTTTGTCAAACTTAAAATTCAGTATTATCACTTCAGTTTTAGCAGTCTGAGGATATATGCAAGACTGACATAAGAAAAAACCCAAAAGCTTAGGTGTAGAGTATTTCTTCAGATGTGAAACAGTAGCAAAGCAGATTCTTTAGCACAGCTGTTCAACAAAGTAAGTAAAAAATTTTGTTAGCAATAGGTATTAAAACAAGAAGTCAGTGACAATTTAGTGACTTCCCACTAAAATATTGCATGTTTTAAAGTCAGAAAAGGTATAAATTTAAAAAAGCAATAAATCTTCAAGATCATTATTCATAAATCCCTTATCAATGTTGTTTACAATTTTGCAATGAATTGAATGAGTGTAATCTACAGCATAAACAAGAAGGAAAACCAAAACCCAGACTGCATATAGAATTTATTGTGGCCCTTCATACATGCCTCTATCTCGTTATAAAATTAAAATATTGAAAAATCTATAATACAGAAGAAGGGGAATGTAAAATGGAATTTCAAATTTAGAAACTGTTACCAAATGATCTGAAATTACAGGTTTAAACTGTCTTTCACTAGCTTCCAAACTGATGGCTGTGTCCCATGTCAAAATAATCCTGTGGAAACCTCTTTACTTTTTTATTTCATGGAACAAAGACATGCATTCCAATATTAAGATTAGGATTCAATCTTACTCTGCATCTGACAGAACAGAATCTCATTTTAATTGGACACATCCTAACTGGCAGATGCAGGATTAATGAGGATAAAAACACAAAGCAGGTGATCAGGATTATGAAAAATAAGTATACTTGAAATGTATATTTCAAAGTTTTTATCCATCATCTGTCTCTTTTATTTTGTTTCATTCTGTATCATTCATGCAACTCCAACAGCATGGAATCAGGAACTGGTCTCCAGAGTCCTTCCTGACAAAGAAAACATTTTACAAGGGGAACCAAATGCCTTTGAGTCCCTCTAACTCATGTCAGCCTGTACAGATTACCTGTATATTTCACTACTGCTTTAGTCCTCAAAGCATTTTGGGAAATGATTCCTTAACTCCAGCTTCTGGCCTATTCATTTCAGTTTTTTCTTGCAGAAATCCAACTAGATAACGCATTCTGTTTTCTCCTTAGCACAAACATGGAATCTACCTATCACCTAAAGAAAGAGTTAATCATTCCTCTAGAATCTATAAGAGTACTGGCTTTTTGTGTTAATGTCTAATTTTGACAAATATTAATAATTAGAGCTTGGTTTATTTACATTTTTGGTGTGTGTTTTTTTTAGGGGGAGGGGTTGGTGGGGGTTATGGATTTTTTGGACTTTTTTTTGTTTGCTGTTTTGGGGGGTTTGGTTTGTGGGTTTTTTTTGTTTGTTTTGTTTTGTTTTGTTTTGCTTTGTTTTTTTCACTGAAAGGCAAAGAGGTTCTTTTTCTTTCCTGACAGGAAGCCTTGATTTCTCCTATGATACAAGGATGTTTCATGTGAAATACATAACAGACCCTTCACATAGACTTTGAGATCTATATAAGCCTACATAGGGTCACTCAGTGATGCTCAGAAACAAATTCTGAAGATCTACTGACCTCCCTGAAACATTTGTTGTTATGCTATTTTCTAAATTCTAAAAGCCATGAAGACATGTACAGCATATTAATGTACCTTCCTATAGACACCATAGTCACTCTTCAGTGGAGTAAAAAAGCATAGAAGGTAATACGCCCTCAGGAGATGTCGCATATAGGCAAGTTACTTCCTGGAGAGTCACATTGTTCTGCCTCTGTCTCCCAGATTTCAGAAAGGTTCTCAGTTTGTCTCTCACAGTTATTGTATTGAGCACTAATTCTGGACACTGCCTAGCTGCTTTCTAAATAATCATCTCGTCTCCTGAAGACGCACTGCACTGTGCCCCCATAGCTGCTTGTTTGTTTGTTACGCAGACCTATCTGTTAATTAGATAATAAGCGCAAGGCTGCAGCACACACAGTAGTAGAATTCTAAATAAAGAGAAAAGAAATTCTTACACTCTTTTCTTCTGTGTTCTAAAAACACATTTCCTGAAAATTTTGTTGTATTTCTCAGCTCCTCTACACACTCCTATAAGAACTCTAGAAACAAGCCTTCTAATTTATGAATTGTGAGGCCTGTGGCATGAGCAAGAGTGGAAATATGATTTCAGTATGCAGGAGTAATGTAATTGGAGAATGCATCATTTTCTGCAGCAGGAACAATCCCACAGTGCATAGGACAAGGCAGCAGTTCAAAAAGCCTAACAAATGTATGGTTGAGCACATGCTTTGAGATAAATTTCCCTCATGTAGAAATAATAATTTGAGAAATAGCATGCTTTGGCAGTTATCTCAGATGCAATTGCATCAGAGCAGTTACACTGCAGCTTTTGCTTCAATGCATCTCAGTTTTAGATAAACCAATTTGTGTAGACATGCCCCAAGAGGTAACCATATGGTAAGTTTTTGAGGCTACATGAACTACATAGTGGAAGTCTCAAAAATTCAAGCCATTCTTCAAGTGACAGCTGTGTCTTTATTTTTAATAGTCATCATTACCTGCATCATCAAATGCTCCAGGCTTCAGGTGCTCCTTCTTGGATCTATGCTGTTTTTTGATTTTATTTGTACATGTAGAGATGAGTGCAGAGGAAGCTGAGGGACAAACAGGTATTTAATTTAGATTAAGGAAGTTAAATACCTATTATTTTCTTTTTAGCAATGTTACTGGCTTTGAAATAATGATCTGTGTTACACACAGCTGTTTTTATTTTTTCATATCCATTATATGGACTTTAAACACTGGTGTCTGAAGGATAATATTGTTTCTCAGTGAGAAATTGCTAATTTAGAAATGTTTGTTGATGGTTGTTTCTCAACACCCAACATTAAGCTTAAAGGAAGGTGTAAGAACATTATGCTCAACTTTAAGCAGCAACGATATGCCTTCATATCTCTTTTATTGAAGTAAAAAATGTAATTAAAAAAAAGTCTGACCTTTGAATCAACCACATCCAGTGTGTCCAGTAGTTCTGGAAGAGATTCTACCCATACAATTTTAAACAGAGCATTCAATTCCTTCACTGGCAGAATCTCTTTTCAAATTCCTAGTGGGTTCCTATGTCTTTGTGACATATAAACGCAAAAAAAGATATGATATGAAATAGGGGCTCTCATACATTGATCTTGATAAGAGTTACAGTATTCCCTGAAGCTTCAGGAATTGTAGTTCTTACAGTTTATTTTTGAATAAACTAAGTTTCAGAATTTAAAAGGCAATTTTTAGACATGAAAGCAATCTGAACCAAACAGGTAGATGTAGTCGCAAAATTATAACAGGAATACTTATAATAAGCTTATGAGAAGATTGAAGAAGAAATTGAGGAGTTCACTCACCCTAAGACTAATTATTTCTATTTTGTTGTTTCTTTTTTCTTGTGTGTTTTTAGTTTCCTTTTTCCCCAGGCACTGTTTATTAGTCATGCTTAGTAACAATATGTATGGATCTGACCTGATTGCTCTTTCCATCTCTATTGGATTGCTGTTCTGAGATAAAAAAAGGAAATTGTTAATCCCCAGCTCAGATTGCCACTTGGTCTTTGCCCTCTTCTGTAGAACAGATTTTGTAAATAACCTAAAATTACCTTGGAGTTTTTGTTGATAGATTCCATTCTGAGAGTTTAGGGGACAGTTCTGTTTTTTTCCTATATTGTAGTGTGGTTTCTGGTGCTTTACTATGTCTTTCAGTTTTCTCCAAGGTATATGGAATATTTTTGATGCACCAAGAAATGTGGCAGGGTCTATTTTATGTTGTATTCTGGAGAACAATCTCAGTAAAAGTCTTGCTACTGTAATGAAATAATGAAACTTGTATATGTATTTCATTATTCAAGAGACTCTTTGGAACCCTTTCTTCCAAAATTCCTAGTTCCTGACTGTCAAATAGAGCAGTCTACTACTGGTAAGGCAGAACACAGCAGCAGGAACCAAAGTAAACAGAAACATTCTGAGCACAGAGAAATGGAGACTATATAGAGAAAAATGCCCTTAGGTATGTGAATGTTAGATCTCTTGGTGGTTTATAAATTCATTAGTTTTATTTATGATGCAGACCAAAGCAAATCAAAATAGCTGACACAAAGAATAATGCCTCCAAAATTAGGGAGAAATCTTTTAAGAGTTGCATTTTTTCTATTTTATTTATTCTTAATACCATAATGTTTCATTTAACACATGCAAATAACCTTGAGGACTAGAAGAGTTAATATGAAATGGCTATCTTTGCTAGATAGTAACAATTTCTTAGGTAGTTCATGGACTATTCCTTAGAAAAGTGAATGACATATCTGAGTATTCTCATATCATGTGTGGTCAAATAGCATAACAGTTGAGACCAAAAAAATTATCACTGTCTCTTGTTTTGAAGAGGTGGTGTGAAACGTCAGTAGAACCAGATTAATGAGACTTGCAGACTACCTTATTACCAGATCACATTTATTCTTTAACTGGCAATCCTACCAGTTCCTGCAAATATCAAGTATAATACTATATGCAATTTCCTGAAAATTATTTTTTCACAGCCTAGAGCAAAAATGTATTTAAATGTCTTCAGAAATTAGCATTTCAAAAAAAGAGGAATAGAGATTTTGTATAGAATATATGATATTATTATTTTTTATTTTGATTCAATTGTTTACATATATGACTGCTGCAAATTTAATAACAGAATTATACAGACTTTTCCCAGGGAAAAAACGCGGTTGTAGTAAATAGAAATCCAACAGAAAAAGGAAACTTCATAGTTCTCTGAGGGCTGAATCACTGATTTTGACAACAAAACACTTTTGAGACAACTTCACATCTGGACAATATGAAAATGTATATTTACATATGAAGTTTAGTATTGTGTAAAATCCTGTCGATCATTTTTAATAAAAAAATGGCATACCTCATAGCTGTGAAATACATAATAATCAATAACTTTGATGATGTTCCATGGTTTTAAACAGTGTCCGACAGAGATAGACTATGGCTGGTATTCTACAGGTTTTCCTTTAGATTTCTTCTTCTTTGTCAATTCAGGTGTCATGTCTGGAAAAAGTGGAGAAAATTTTGCTCTTTCTATTGTCTAATAATTTCCCATTATTAATAGATGAAAGCAAGAGTGAGATGAAATACTTAGTTGTCAGTCAACTTTGATGACAACAATGGTGATGATAAGATGTGGCCTCAGAGGTGCTATCCCACAGACTGAAGACGCTGCCTCTTCTCACTTGTAAGGAGGAAAAGACTGAAGCCTGGGCACAAAGATTATATAAATACTGTATGACATACTGTGAGGTAAAGCTGGGCTGCCAGGACGTAGTTTTGTAAGGGGTAACTGACTCCTGAAGAGGTCACAAGATGAAATGCAGCATTCTCTAACATCAACTGGTTAGTGGTCTTTAATGGCCAGGTTAAAGTCAGTTCATGAACAAGAAAGATACAAAAATCACTTTCTTGTCTTCCTAAACTCTTTCTCCTATTTAAAAGCTTATCTTTTTTATACTAAAGGTTCAATATTCTTTTTCACTCTGACTTGGGCATATTCAGAATCAGCACTCAAGAACTTGCTTCAGTGACTTTACCTCAAGGAAGTCAAAGCAAAGAATATGGAAATTACAGGAAGGAATGCCCTGCTCACAGCAGCTGAACACTTAAGGCACAAAAACAGGAGCACTGTGGAAAATGAAAGAGTTTCTAGTATTTTAGCCTGATATGTTCTTGGTGTTTTGTATCATATAGAGACTAAATTTATGAATTCACGTAGTTTATCTACACTTCCTCTTCACTGTGTGAATATTTAGCTACCTAGTTCACTCCTGAGTCTTGGTCTTTCACTTGGCTGTATTATACACTGCTTTTCTCATCCTCTTTTGGTACAAACCAACCAGTTTTCTTCAAAATAAGTCTTCAGGATGCTTCTGGAGATGGTTCAGACCTGAGGATTTTTCTAGTAAACAGAACGCACTGGACTTTATGTTTTTACCTCCCACAGATCTCTACTTCTGTTTCAGCAGCTGACGTACCGCTCTCTTTTTACTTCATTTGGTAGGAAGGCAGAACGTTATGCTGTTCCATGAGTCATTCCAGTGGGCTATAACACATTATTTCACTTATTTCAAATACTGTACACACAGAGATATGGATACAGATTATTTTTTAGGCCACAGGAAGACCCTATCAGATGCAGGAGACATCTTTAATCAAATGTTGTGTCATGTGACTAATCTGCCACAAAAAAGACTCTCTCTGATTAATTTGGATGGCACTACTTTTTAAAACTAGAAAAACTTTCTGTAGAAAACATGTCATATGATACACCATCTTTTATTAGCTATCAATAAATTTTCATAGGCAACTTTCATTGAGATCTTAATGAAAATTCAATTACTGAAAATTTTCTTGAAGTAAATAATCAGAGTTATAATAAAAACTGGACTACTGGGAAAACTTCTTTTTAAGGTCACTGTCTCTTAGAAACCTGGAAATATGAAGAACAAGAAGGAAGTATTAAGATTCACTTAAACTGGCATAATTCCTAATCACAGATTGTTAGATAGACAGTTGTTTTATCACAGAGTCATATAATCATTAGGTTAGAAAAGACCTGGCAGATCACAGAATGCAACCATTAATTCAGCACTGTCAAGTCTACCACTGAACAATGTCCCTAAGGGCCTCATCTTCCTGTGTGTTAAATACCTCCAGGGATGGTGACTCCATTACTTCCCTGGCCAGCCTGTTCCAGTGCTTGACAATCCTTACAGTGAAGACATTTTTCCTGATATCAAATCTAAACCTCTCCAGTGCAAACTGAAGCAATTTCTTCTTGTGATATCACTTGTTACTTCGGAAGAGTGCCTGATTCCTACCTCCTGAGCTCCTCCTGAGTAGCTGCAGAGGGCAATAAGGTCTTCCTGAAAATCCTTTTCTCCAGTTTAAATAACCCCAGCTCCCTCAGCCACTCCTTGAAAGACTTGTGCTCCAGACACTTTGCCAGCTACATTGACCTTCTCTGGACATGCTCCAGCACCTCAACCAAAGAAGCTCAAAATATGAATACAGTACTTGAAATACAGTCTCGTCAGGGCCAAATACAGGGGGACAAATCACAAATAGCACATTCTTTATATAATTATTTTCTATAAAATTGAACACATCTGGAACCAGAGATCAATATGAGGATTTAACAAGCTCCCTTTAGCTTCTTTAGTCTTAGAATGTAGGGCAATAATTTGTGTTAAAACCAGCTACCTTTGGTGTAGGTTTGAGGCTCTGGTCAATTCAAAGATATTACTTTTTCTCCAAATTTTCCCAGTGCTGCCTTTTTTGCCTGGATAAAACAAGCTATGGCACAGACCATCTTGAGACCTGATGTTAATAATAAGAAAGAAATAGCAGCCAGCTGTCACACCATATTAGATCGGATTCTTGCCTCTACTCCCTCTGGGAAATGTTCTGAATCATAATTAGTATGTAATCAGTTTGTGCTTTTAATTAAGTAAAAGCCAGGTAGCCAAGTATTACAAATAAAATGTTCTTGTTCTTGACCTTTAAAAATCAAAAATGGAGAACAGTGATCAAACTGGCCTTGTGCCTCTTAAATGAAAGTTACCAGTTGCTTAGAAAACGTCTAACATTTTTTTCCAGCTTCATTCAATGTGGTATCCATTCATATCTTTCAGAAAGTTGTAATTTTAAAAATTCAGTGCTTCCTTTCAACAACTGCCAATAATTTCATAAAAGGAAATAGAAGAAGATGGCAAGTATTTAAGTATTTTATTTAGGTGCATTAGGTGTCCAAAAGAGTCTAGGGACATTATAATAAGTTTATTTCACGCTATAGTCAGTCTATCTTGGTGACCTGCCATTTAAATTATACATGAAGAAATAGAAGTGTTATGTGCTCTTAATGTAAAGTCTAACTTTGTTAGGAACTCTGAACTTAAATATATTCTGTTCAAAAATAAGAATGTCAGGAAGACATTACTTATCTAAAACATTCTGAATTCACTTTGAAGAAAGACTTTTTTATTCACTAGATTCCTGTCTTTTTTTTTTTTTT
>VWZD01000675.1:147250-174294 GCA_013396695.1 Sakesphorus luctuosus
CCGGGAAGTAAAGACTTCTTTTTTCTTTTTTTTTTCTCTTATTATGCTATTATTACCATTGTTGTTTTTATTAAAAATATGAAGTATTTCAGATAGGTCTGTTTTTTTCCTGTAATTTGTTATTCCATGTTTTCTGAGCAAAAGTTTGAACCTCATGAAGTCTTGTGTGCTGAATCCACATCTGGTGACAGGTTTCCTCAGGGTTATACTCATCTCCCAGCTCTCCTATTTTGGTTTTCACATGGCAGGCTGTCAGAAATTAAATTTTCCACATTTAAATATTAAGCTTTATAAAGCTATCTGGATATCTACAGGGCTTATGACTTAAGAGTACTCATAATTACCAAATCTTTACATTATCTCTATGGAAAAAAATATTTTCTATTAGTGACAGAAAATAAAGAGTTGCTGGAATGATGAGGGCACAGCTGTTCTGAAGAAATTCTGTTTGAGAAATGGACAACAAGTGACACTCAGTGACACCATAGTGTCAAGGAATGTAGCATCACTTAAAAACAACAAAAACAACAACAAAACAAACAAAAAAACCCCAAAACAAACCCAGTCTAATAAATATAAGGGGAATAAAATTGAACACAGTTACTTTGTTCTATATAAGCATGGTTAAAAGTTCTAATGTAGCTGGCCAGGGCATAATAATGCAGTTTTTCTACCTTCTTTCTCACTGTTTTACACCAGATATCTTCCCTGAAAACCTAAAATATTGTTGGAAACTACAGGGGAAAGGAGAAAAAAAAAGAAAGAACTTATATTGGGGAAAAAAAGTTAAGTGTGCCTTGATACAGCATGAAACTTCAAGAAGGAGTTAAAAAGTAATCCCAAAGACCTATCGAGGCTCAGGGCAGCACTGTATGTTTACCTTCCCTTTATTTTGTACGTCTGCTTTTGTCTACCTAGAAATAGTCTGCTGGAATAAAAACAGAGGGACTTCAGATAGTATTCATGCTGTAATATCACATTCCTAATTTTCTCTGAGAAAACAGGGATATTATATTTATTGAACATATGGGTTCTTATTAAATATTTGAATTGGTGTTTGGGAATACCATTGAACCCAAAGGACGTTTTGAGTCAGGAAGTATTTCAGATAAGGTCTACATATAGTTACTGTCTCCAACATCTTGTCATTGGTATGGTACAGTGAAAGCAAAACATCAATCAGCAGTGATAAAAGACAATGGATACAAAGAACAAAATATAACTTAATCTCCCTCTCACACAAAATCACACCCTGAATTAATTTAAATATTTCATTTGTGTGAAAAATGTCTTATTCTTAGCTTCTTTTATTTTAGAAGCCATTTAGGTACCCCTTTTTTATAATCAATTTCTTTTTTCTTTTATAACTAGGAGACAAGGAAAAGAGGAAGACCTTCATAAAGAAACACATAGACATGCCTTAAATAAAACTATGTTTATCTATACACCAAATACCTATGTTTTAACAAGTGACCTACATGAGCTACAGCTAACTTAAATGATGTGTGGATATAGCACACCATAAGCAAATAAATAAAGAACAAAACAAGAAGGAAGATCCAGGCTCAGTTAATTGCACAGCTCTAGGAACAAGGGCAGTGGAGCCTTAAAATTTACTCAGTGTTTTAAATTCATAACACAGTTACTGAAAAAATGTGATAGTGACATTTCTACACAAAGAGTCAAATATTTGTGCTGTCATCAGAAAGGTAGCTGCTGCATTCAAGATCTCAGTTTCTTATTTTGTGAACTTACTCTTTTTAATTGTAGCTGACTGGCTCTATAATATATCCTAGTTCAGCAGGTGGGACAAGTTTTTCACTGTGTGGGGATGATCAAAGCTATTCTACCCCCTCTATACATTTCCCAAGAACAATGGACCGTTTGCAGCAGCTGCCCAGAGAGCCGTTAGCACCTTCACGCCCAACCTGAGGGGGCGGGTCTGCTAATGGGCCATCAACAGTTCCAAAATACCCCATGACTCACAGAGTTAATCACCCATTGGGTGACTCCCTGCCCTAGGGGAGGGACTGGGTGTTCCCACCTGGACCAGAGGGAACATCAGCTGGGGGTAAGAAGACCACAGAGGTCACTCATCGGATCCAGAGGAGCAGCAGCAGAACCTTGACAGGAGGAGATCATCACTTCCAACCAGCTTGCGACCAGCACTCTTGACCAGACTGAGACTGCCATCTGCACCAACAGGTTTCTCGCTTCCTTCTACTTTGGACTTGGGGGAACCCTTAGGGTTTGTACCCCAGGGTGCTGGGTCATACTGGGTTTTTTGGGTTAAAAGCAATTTCTCTTTGTGCCATTGTATTTATTGTAACATTGTTATTAAATCGTAACTCTGACTTATAATCTCTGTTGTGTTGAGTTCATTTCTCCTGCCGGTTTTTCTTTAAACGGACACAAATAACAAAACAATATTCATGTACTTTTTTTATATTCATAGATGCTATTAAGAATAAATAGCACATATATGTGCATACTCCTACTAATAAAAAGTATATTCTTTGGATTTAAAATGAGTTGTAATTTACATATTCAGAATCACATTAAAGCTTCTATTGAACCCACATGATAATTAACTGGGATTGTCTCTTGAATTATACACCAATATATCAATCTCAAAGATTCATTTAGGTTCTGAGAAAGCATGGAAATAAAAAGACCTAGAAATCATCATCTTAAATTATCACAAATGTAGGAGTATAGTCATGTTGCTTCTTTTGTTATTCAGTCCAAGAATTGAAAGTCAAACTTTGTCAAATATAATTTATCTTAATTATTGCATTCTATGGAAATATTTTTACTAGAATTATACACAAGAATCTGATTTCCATAATGAGTGGGAATATCATATATTGTGAAACAGCTGAAAATAAGTCTTTGTTAACATTTGAAAGAGTTTCAATCAGTATGACTATTTTCATCTCAGACTGTAGTAAACATAAAGGTAGTTAAGGTGTGCACACACTCAAACATTCAAGCCTATGGGGGCCTGTGAAATGGTAGAGTATATTGTCACAAGTTTATAAATTTCTATGCTTAGTTATTTGTAGAAGTCCCATGGCTTTATTTAACAGCAGATACAGTATTTAACTGCTGCATTTGCATTTTAAGAAGGTTGGCATGGGAAAAATTTGTGCTGTTCTCATAATATACATATGTGACTGTAAGAAAAGATACACCTACAGTTAGAAATTATTTTCACAGCTGAGTAGCCACTGTATTTACATTCCCTTAAAAGGATACTGTTTATCTATATTGACATTTATGCACCCACAAAGAAAATAATTACTTCAGTACTACTAACACTGTAGTTGATATTAAATATGAAATGGAATTTTTTTATTATTTTGATTCATCATCTGGAATGTACAAGCTTCTGTTTTCATATCTTAGCTTTTTTTTCCATGTGGTTGTTAAAACAAAAGAATTCCTTAAAATGCAATGACTAAACTTTAAGTATTGGTTTTGTTCCTTCTGAACTCTTACCTTTGATAAAATAAACATATCAAAACAACTAATTTCTGACTCTTTCAACTCCTAAGGGATTTTTTTTTCAATTTTTGAAGTACCTTGGTACACAATGAATCACAGAATGATTACAGATGGAAGGGACCTAAAAGTTCCTCTACTTACAACCCCTCTGCCATAGGACAGGCTGCTCACAGATTCCTTCAACCTGGTCTTGAACACTGCTGAGGATGGGCCATCCAGAACTTCTCTGGGCAACATATTCCACTGCTTCTCCACCCTCTGAGTAAAGAGAAGATTTCTGTGTGCTTTGCCGTCACTGCTGCTTGCTGTCATTTCACAGGAACCTTTGCGGAGTTCAGTCTTTGCCCTGGAAGCACTCTGTGGCCTGGAGGGTTGTAGTGTCAGAGCAGGTCTAGGAAGCAAGAAGGGAGTCAACTCCATGAGTCTAGACTGTCACATATCTAAGGAAAAGAAAGGAACTGATTGTTAAAGAAAATGAATACAAATAAAACCACAAAAAAAACCAACCAAAAAAACCCACAACAAACAAACCCCAACCCAAATACAGAGGGTATGGCAACAAGATGACCATTTGAAGACTGTCGACTGTGCACATTTAATTCAAGAACCAGGGACACTGAAAACCTTTAAACTAAAAAGCAAGATAGAACTTTTCCCTGCACGTACTTTGTGTAACCAAATGTATCTTTGCTACATATAAAAAGAATTTCTGTGACCTTTACTTAGATGAAAACCCTTTAAGTAGATCTCAGTTAGACATAGAATACATAGAATATTTTGAGAAGTTGGATTATGAGAGATCAAATTCAGCCAAACAATAGCTAGAAATATTCTAGAAGAATTCATGGAGACAGATAACTGACTGAAAGTTCTGTTCATGTGTGTTTCAGTGTGTGGCCACTCCACTGTAAGACTGTTTAACTCTTCCTGTTTTGAGATAATGAAGCAGGACGGGACTAGCAGATCTTGCAGCAAACCAGTGGATATTTTAATCTGCTAAATACTATGTAGCTCATGTAAAAGTTACTGCCAGGAGCTCTACTTCTAATATATAAGCATTCTCTCTGAAGCTCAAAACACTGTTTTCAAAAGACATATTGTGCTGGTGTTAAACATGTGATCAGAATGGTTACTTTTCAAGAAGGTGAATGCATGAAGAAGGCTGGCTTCAGTGAAGCTGCACTTTTGGAGTATCCTTGGCTTTTTACCTCCCCAGAAATACCACTCTTGTGGAGTTGCCTCTTCAGAACTGCTTACCACTAGTCTGAAGTGCTGACCTCCAGGCCGATGACAAAAATTTCTGGTTGTTGAGAGCTGATCCTACCCTTAACTTAATTGCTGAGTGGTGGTTTCTTTTGAAATCCAACAATCAGCTATTTTTCAGACAATCAGCTATTTTTCAGAAGGAGAAGGTGAAAGCGATACACTGGGACACACAAAAGTCTTCCATAAGGTTAATGGGGATGAACAAAATATGCAGCAGAGATAATATACTCTGTTAGAAATGTTAAACAAAAGTGTTTCTTGCCATGTGTGAGTATGTAGGATTGGATGTGAATGAGCTGTTTGACTGCCTTTAATGTGGCCTCTTGTTTCACAGGAAATTGCATTATGTGATATGGCATTTGGAAGCACTGAGTCTCATATCCCAGTGTTGAGGTTGAGTGTTAATGGTTCATGCCTCTGTACTAAGAGCTGCAAAATATTTACAAACCCCCCACACCTACATTAGTCATAACACTTTAAATTATATGCACTATGAAATAAGAGCTTGGGTTTCACTATTTTTAAAAATAAATTTGGGCTAATTTAATACATAAAAGGTTTTAATTAGATAGATTTTATTACATTTTTAATTTGTAGAGAGAAGATGAGCAGATCAAAAAATATTTTGTACAGCTGGAGACTCTGATAGTGACTTAAATTTAGAAGCCAAAGGATATATAGACACATCTTAAAATTCATTAATCCAAAACCTGTATTTTTGTTTTACTAGTAGTATAAAGAAATGTTCATTGATTCATATGGAGCTTGCTTTGTGAGTCTTTCCTATCAAAGGTGCTGACAATATTGGAATGTTACAGCTTTTTGACTTTCAGGTCTAAAATATAGCTTGACAGAAGCAAGAAGTTTACAAATTCCTACTCCAGCAAATCTTTAACTACACATTCCACCACCAGCCTAAACTTATGCATGTTTTTGATCCAAGGTCAGGAGGAATCTACAACCATCTTAAGTTCCTTAAGTCTAGCCTAAAATAAGAGAATGACAGAGAATGAGAGGAAATAGTCTGCTTTATTATTCTGATGTTGAAAAGTTTGGCAAGATCCTTTACACTGAGAAAAAACGTAGATATTGTCAGCATATTAGAAAGTAGCAAATATATGTTTTGAAGTTTCTTGTAGGGAACAAATACCTGCTGGTAAAGTTATTAATTAGAATTTGGATCACAGGATGAAAAATATCAGATTCCTTTGCTATTAAGTGTGGCAGAAAAAACATCATTGAACTTACTAGAGAACATGAGAGTTGACTTGTGTTAACTGTATTGACCTATTTAATTTATTTGTCCACCCAATGAGTAATTAGGAGAACAGAAACGCAAGAATGGAAAGGATTTTCTTGGTCTTGGAGTCCAAATCCAGCTCATAGAGAGCAATTTTAACTCTGCCTCAGATCTGCTGCAGATCAGGATATTATTTCATTATGAATTAAAATATATAATTTCTAGGCTAAGTGTCTTCACATCAATGTACATGCCTTTAAAATTGTTCTAACATGTTTCTTTAGGCTGTTGCCGTGAATGCCCTCTCCCTCCCACAAAGCAGGACTCTGAGCCAAGTTGATATGGGGTAAGGTAAAAAGTAAAGGTCCTTTAATAACAGGCTGAGTGCCCACAGGAATACAAGATGACATACATGTGTCTAAGCTTTGATTTCCATAGCTTTTATAATATGATTCCTCCAATCACTACAGTCCACATGTCCAGTTCCACCTCTGTCCCCTCCCAGTTCCCACCCCCTTTTGAATTGGGTCTAGGGTCGCTGGGACCCTCCGTCTTCCTCTTCCTCCTCTTCTTCAGCACATAAAGGTCTTTGGACGTCCTCCAGGGCTTCGGGTCACTCTGCTCTGTGTTTATGTTAGCCTCTAATCTGGCACCTTGAGAGAGAGACTAAATAACTGGCAAAACTTAGCGGCCTGTTCTTGGAACAGGGGTTAGAGATAGGGAGGATAAGGAGGATTTTATACTTTAAGCTTCTAAATGTTAACTCACTACAAACTACTAGACTACTGTGTTTCTAATGTGTTTCTAAAATCTACAAAATGTGAAAAATCAAAAACTAAAAGCCCCTCGGCATCAAGGCTAAATGTATGGTATTCCTCTCTTACTATCTTCCTGGATTTAGATAAGGAAATTTTCAGTGCTTGTTTTGCCAGACCAAACAGCTGTTTTGTAACAGCTCTTGTTATTAAGCCCTATGGCATAGACTTGCCCTTGGTCCTACTAAGTTTTTGTACAATCCAGCATTTATTGTTTCTGAAACCTTTATGTATTGTTTTTAAACTTCATTTCAAATATTTTGACCCACCTCTATATTTATAATTCCCTCATTTCACTTGGAAGTTTCCTTAGCCAAATTCTATATTTTTGTGGCAAGGGAAGCAATGATAATATTGCATAGGTATTTACTCAATTCCATTAGCAATTTGCTTCCAGCATACTATCACTTACTTTTCTGATATTACACCCATTTTGCATTTTTTTCAGTGTTTCATCCAGTTTTAACCATCATATCATGCTATTATACCCTAAAAAATACTGTAGCACTAAATCAAAATATGTATAAAAGACAAGTTGACTAGCTGATCTATATAGAATAAAAAAGGTAAATCAATTCTATCTGTAAGAAAGTCTTTGCTCTTTGAATTAATATATTCACTAGTATCTGTCAATGACTTATAACATCCTAACTAAGAATCATTATCATCATCACCATCTTTATCATCATCATCATCAAACATTAACTGACCTTTTGTCTGTCCATCAGATTACTTGACTAACTCTGTGAAGGCAGGAACCTTTCAGTGCTTAGGCAAAAACCTCCTTTACATTTCATAATTTTGTCTTCTAGATTTTTAAAAGATCATGACCATGATAGTGTCTCTCTTGACTGTTATGAGTTGCTTTTTCTTAGGAGAGGAACCACGGTCTTTTTACAATATAAATTACTACCTTTGTGTGTGTGAGGCAATTCTAGCAACTGTCATTTTTGATAAGTAGGTATTTTAATGAAAAATGCAATATCTACACATATTTCAGACAGAAGCTTGAACCTTCAGATGTTCATGAGAAGTAAGTAAACAGTTCTTTAACAGGATAATATACACACAACTTTAAAAGAATTGAAAATACGCTACTGTACCAACAGATAATATACACACAACTTTGAAAGAATTAAAAATACACTATTGTACCAACGGCTAATGTGAATTATGCCTCACAAAACATCTTCAGGATGCCAACAGATGAATCAAAATATCTTGAAAAAAACTGTACCTTGCTTAGTTAATTTTATAATAATTAGAGGGCTTGTCTCTGAGATATTATCTCATAATATTTTTGAGTGGAATTCACAAGCAAATATCTTTATCCCAAGAAATGTGTTCAGGTGACCTTTATGCTAAAAGAAATAATGACCTCTGAGCTACAAGACTTGTATTTTATGTTTGGAAAACACTTTTTCCCATTAGTTATAGTTATTAAGGGAATCACATTAGTTTTAATTTATTTTTTGAGTCATAAGAGTTGCCATAAATCCACTCTTGTTTTTATTTAAAACATTCTCTATTGTGTTGGTTATTTCTCTGTGTGTTTATTTTGTTGTTTGTTTGGGGTTTTTTAGTTGGCTTTGGCTGGTTTTTTTAATATATTTGGCATTCATTAATTATATAATAATTATCCCATATTTAATCTATTCATAACAAACAAGAAGAGTTAAAATACTCAAAAAGAATTCTGCTGTGGTTTTGGTTTGTTTGGTTTGGGTTTTTGGTTTTTTTTCCATTGCTTTTTTTCCTTTTTTTCTTTTTAATTCCCATTTACAGAGAATAAATAGGATACACTGAAATCAAATTTAAAATTTGATAATTGTTCTCCTCTTGAATGACTGATGTCTGATGACTACTTAAAGACTAGGACATAATTTAAATGCTATCTTTACCATTTTCTTTGTCATTCTTTTTTCCCTCCAGAACTTTTCCTTCTAGCTTTCTTCAGTATGAATCTTTTCAGTAGTAAAAACATGGTGGGAGATGTGTCAGGAATTAAAACTGTTGACATTTTGGTCTGTGTTTTTGCCAATGCCACCTGTGAAAAGATTTATCCTTTTCCTGCCAAGTTCTAGGGAACAAAAGCTGACAGAGTGAAGGCTTTGTCCTTGAAGACAGACTTTGCATAAAGTTACTTGAGTCTTTCCTACTGGTTGACAGTCTTGGGAGGAGAGCTGAGGAGGGGAGAGCAAGAAGGAAGAGAGAGAGAGCAGCAGAATCTGTGACCTCTTCCTGGGGGGTGGTGGCCTCACCACCCCAGGCAGACGTCACCAGCAGCCTCAATAAAAGTTGAGAGGGCTCATGCTCTTGGTCTTGCTAATTCTTTGCCCAAAAAGACAGGAGGGACATCTGCTGTCTGCCAGTGCTTAGAAGATGTAGCCCCTGCCTTCAGGGGAGTGTTCTGAGATGGTAAGACAACCTTAAGTCAGTAATTCTTTGGTGACTGGGGTGCTTTCGTATTTGGGCTCATTGCTTTAGGATCCCTCCTTTTCTCTTTCCCTTCTCTTTGGGTTCCCACTATTTGGTCACTCCTGTTAAAAAAGATACTGTTTTCTTAACTCTTTATGGTGCTCAGCCTCACTTTTCCAGCAACTGAAGAACCCACTCTGGTACAGGAGGAAAGGGAAGAAATAATATTTCCATTCTCCCAAACTTCACATAAGAATTTCCCTTGGAAAAACTTGGAATGGAATTGGATTACTTCATTTATACAGAAAAGATTATTAATTTTTTCATTGTAAGAAGAAAGAAGGAAAATAACAATGAAGGTCATCCAGAAAAACTAATGTTTAGGAAAAAGAAAAAAAATGGAAAAAAATCCCACAAGCAAGACAACAGAGGCAGAAGAGGACATTCTGCTAATGTGAAAGATTGTTCTACACCTAACAAAGCTATTTTCTCTTCTATTCACAAGCAGTTTGAGCAGCTTCCTGTCAGACAACATTGCATTAACTGCTTTTATCATAGGAAAGGAAAATGAAAAAGTTGATATAGTACTCAGAAGGGCTGATATCTTGCAAGGACATTAGCCTGCTTGTATTTGTCTGTGCAGGAGAGAAATATATTAAAAGTGTTTCTGGTACAAAGAAAACAATCAAGTATGAAGCTTCCTTGAAATATAAATTTTTGGGCAGAACTCCTCCTCCTCTTTTGTAACAAACAATCCATGAATAGCTAAAAATATAAAATAAATGAAACTTGGAATTCCTGACTCAATATATAAATAAGACATAATCAATTGTCTTAAGGTATTAAAAGTTGAAATAAAGTGCTGTCACCTCATATTTTTCAGTGCTTAAGCTAGACTAGGTTTGTTACTCAGCACTCTAGACTAGAAAGGATGATGTATCTTGAGAGTATGCATTCTCAACAAAGCTGCATTGGGTGAGGTTTAAGCTGGATATTAGAAAAAGGTTCTTCAGCTAGAGAGTGGCTGGGCGCCGGAACAGGATCCCCAGGAAAGTGGTCACAGCACCAAGTCTGCCAGAGTTCAAGAAGTGTTTGGACAATGCTCTCAGGCACATGATGTGACTCTTGGGGCTGCCCTGGGCAGGGCCAGAAGTTGGACTTGGATGACCCTTGTGAGCCCTTTCCAAATCAGCATATTGAATGATTTTGTGATTAATTGCTATAAACTAGTTTTAAAGCTTGGAGTATCAATCCAGTTGATATCTCTTTTGGAAGCTCATATATATTTTGCTTTTTAGCCCTTAATTATTTAGAAACTATCCAAGTAAGTTGTTTTAATTTTGAGAGGAACTTCCCAACTGGTACCTATGCATTTCACATTGTCACAGAAGTAGAATAAGATAATTACAGGAACTGGTCTCTGAAGTCTTCCTCACAGTCTTCTGACACTGAAGGAGTCTCTTGTGCTTAATTCTGAAGTGTTGTCTGAACACCTGCAACCTACATAAAAACAATACGCTTCTGAAGTTGTTTTCTTTCCCTCTATCTCTGCTGAACAACCAAATAATCTTAGTTCTGTTAGTTCCCTAAACATGTCAATAAAATCTATAAGAAATTGGAGCAGCAAGAGAGTACAAACTTAGCGGGTTATTTGGAATTTAACTAGAAAGATACTTAGAATAATCTCATTAATTAGTAGAAAAGGATTCTCTGTAAGACACTTTAAGAAACAGCAGAGTGAAAGCAAAGTTAAAATTATAATGATCAAAGCAAGAAATATCTCAAAAGACTATAAAGAGGACATTTAAACTATTCTCTTCCTAGGAAAAGCTAGAATGTCATAGATCATTGTCTCTGTTTTGACTTTGCTTACAAGAATATAATCAGAAAATCAAATTCAAGCAGAGGTACATATTCCAGCAAAGTGTACTAGACGACTCTGCCATGCATTTAATCATTCTGTGACAACAGTCTTTGTTGTAGAAATCTTTAGAACAGAATTCAACTAGAATTTTATTATTTTCTCACAAGGAAATAATGTAAGTACTTAGATATAAAGATATATATATATATTGTTTGGGATATTTGTCCTAGTTCAGCAGGTGGGACCAATTGTCACTGTGTGGGGGGGTGATCAAAGCTGTGTATTCTACCCCCTCTATTCATTCCCAAGGTCAATGGCCCATTTGCAGCAGCTTCCCAGGGAGTCATTAGCACCTCCACTCCCAGCCTGAGGAGGCATAGCTGCTAATGGGCCATCAACACTTCAAAAATAACCCATGACTCACAGAGTTAATCAGCCATTGTGTGAGTCCCCGCCCTGGGGGAGGGACTGGATGCTCCCTGAGGATACAAAAGGGATGGGTAAGAAGACCTTGGGAACCTTTTGTCGGATCCAGAGGAGCAGCAGGACCTCGACAGGAGGAGACCATCACTCTCGACCAGACTATAGCCATCACCTGCACCAACAGGTTTTTCACTTCCTTTTGCTTTGGACTTGGGGGAACCACACGGATCTCAGCACAAGGGCTAACAAATCCCTTTGGGTTTGTACCCCAGGGCACTGGGTTATACTGCTGGGTTTTGGGAGTTGAAAGCAGTTTCCCTTTGTGTCAGTGTATTTACTATATTATTATTATTAAATCATAGCTCTGACTTATAATCTCTTTAGTGTTGAGCTCATTTCTTCTGCTGGTTTACCTCTAAACCAGCACAATATTTCTCATAGCATAATTCATAGTAGATATTTTTTCAGAACTATTTTTTTTAACTGAGCTTTTTAAAAATTAGTACAGAATTTCCTTCTGAAAATTTTTTGAGAATCATTGGAGTAATTTGTGTACTGTTTGCTTCAATTGTAAGATTTTGTTAGCAGCAGGACAAATCAAATGTAACTGTAAGATTTGTTTAGTAGAATCAGAGAGAAATTTAATTAAGAATTCTTGTGATTGAGTTCATAATTAATAGTATGACAGGTGCAATTTTAAATACTTTCTTTAGTGACTGAATTTAGAAAATATTCATAGTACACTAGTGTTTCAGACATTGAGAAGCATAATGAATCCTATGTGTGTTTTTAATGTCTATTAATTTATTAAAACATTGCTTTTATTAGATGTATGCTACGGGGTTTTTTTAAGAGCTAATTAAAGCTTGAGGACTTAAATACTCAAGGCATTTAATATTTTCATCTAATATTTTTGAGAATGTTCTGTGATAGATTATGGCAAGAGTAATTATTTGGCAATACTTTAATTAACAAAATGCAAGTGATGTATGTTAAATAAAGCTGTGAAGGAATAATATTACATATTTTCACATTATTCTATAAGGCTTGTGTTTTCCTAAATGTCTTCCTTCTGTGGGAATACATTAGTATTCTCCTTTCTTTGTCTCCTATAGTTTAGCTTTTTCTGAAAACTAGAATTTTTCAATTATTTTTTATGCTTAAAATAATAAAAAGTGGTTAGAAGAATGTGTATTAATGAAGTGATGGTAAAATTTATGCTGCTGTATCTGTGCCTGCTGTTGAGTCTGAGGTAAAAACTTATTATCCATCACCCTAGGACTAACCATTATAATTGGGTAATGGATGAAGATATTTGCAAGTAATTAAGAAACTGAGGCTCCTCAAGAAAAACAACCAACCAAAAATTAACCTCCACAAAAAATAAACCATGTAATTTTTGAAGTAACAACAGAGTTATCTGTTGGATCAAATTGGAAAGGTAGGCTAAAAATCAAAAAACTCTGAAAGATGTTACAGTTTATTAAACCTTTCTCCTACATATATTTTGATTCTGTTCTAATGGGAGGCACCTCAAAAGTTGTATACAGAGTGTCTGGGTGAGTTGGGGGTTGGTGGAGGTTTAAGGGGGAAGGAAGTCTTTACAAGAATTATTTATCATACTGAGTAAGTATTGTAAAAGATTCTTGGGAGGAAATGCAACCATTTAGTGTCCAAGGACTGGAATTTTAGTTAGGAATAAGCTGTATGAAGGAAAAAAAGCAAAAAAAGAAATGAAATGAGAGAGACATAACAGCTTGAAAAACCATGACCTATGTTCAGAAAAATAGAAAGATGCTATTTAAAAACTTTCTCATGTGTCTGAAATGAAAAAAAAATATGAGCAATTGACTACCTTTCTCAGTTTCCAGAAAACTACATATTTGTCACATCTCCAGGTCAGAACACCATGATTTGAGAGGTTTAGTATTCAGCCTGAGTTTGCCCTCTACAATACTCCTTCAGATCGTCAGGAATGAAATAAAACCTTTATTATAGCAGAAACTTCCTATGTTGTCCTCTGCTTAAACTAAAAGACACATGAAAATTACAGGATGTATCTTGAAAATAGTGCTGTCAAATCAGAAAATGTTTTTACTTTTGTTATCTATGATGTGCCTACCAGACTTCGGGTGCTATCTTAGTGTAATAGTCAATTTACAATTTCATGCTGCAACTACTCAATTGCAGTAGTAGCTGGCAGATGACTATCAGGGTTGTACTTGCAACATGCTCCCGTGTACTTTGCAAACACTAACTCTTCATGAGCTGCAACTTTATTTAATTATGCTTACTATAAGGTCAACAGTTAGAAATTGCTAACACCTTCTATTATAAAACATTTCTTCAGCAGATTGGAACGCTGCTACATTTCAGGGTCCAATTTCTATGGGATATACAAGCTTCTGAACATAAACTTAATTTTCATAATTTCAGCAAAAGCTGTTCAATGAGATTGAATCTGGGGCATGTATAAAAAAGAAACATTAAAAGATTTTTGAAGGATTCTTTGAATACACATTGAAACAGGTGTATGCACATCTGGGTGTATTTCAGAGGAATGGTGTTTAGTAGAGGAAAAGTAAATATGGTGATGCAAAATCCAGTTAAATTTGACCAGGTTATGGCCATTTGAAAATGCAGTTACTTATCTCATGTTTCTGAATATTTATAGGTAGCTCCTTTGTAAAGTAGGGAGCCACAAGGGTATGACACGGAGTCAAAGATTCTCCTCACAGAGGTAATGATCAGTGCTTGGTTTATTGTTTATTGCATACTTCCTTATATCTCATACTTCTAAAAGCAGGTGAATAATAGAAGTGTACTATTGGCTAAGAGTTACTGTCCATGAGCCCCCGTGCCACTCTCTCTGCCTGTTTTGCACGACCACCTGCATCTTGCTATCTGTCTGCTGGTATTATTTGCTGCAAGTTTTGTTTACTTTAGACACAGGCTCAAGGACTCTGTGGGCTCACTGCAACCTACACAGGCAGGGTTGTGCAAGTAGGCTTCTAACAACATGCTATGGCCCGTGCTGTTCAGATACTCCTCAACACCTTTGTCCTTTGTGTGCTCTATTCTTGGTGCAGCAGATCAGCAGATCAGCTTTCTTCTGAACTGTTGCTTCTGGCTGGTGTGCAACATTATGCATAAACTGGGAGCACGGAGAGCATCTGAGTTCCCAGCACACTGCCATGCTCAGGCCACGCTGGACTACAGAGTGGTAAAGGCTATGATTATGTATATTCAGATTTGAGCTGAGGTGAAGACCTTTACACATTGGAGTGCAAGACCTCGCATCCTTCATGTTCTTTAAATGTGGTTTTGTCACTTTTCATGATCTTGCCAATATCAATGAGTGATGAATTTCTAAATATGTGGATTTTCAAAGTCACAGCAAATCTTTTTAGATGTCAAGTTAAAAGTCAGTGAGAACATAATTTTGCCTTTCTACCAAACTTAGCTTTTAAAATCAAGAAAATAGGAATCTTATGTTAACAACACAAGAACAAATTTTTTAAATGATGAAGGAAATATATATTTAGATACATCTGCCTTGCTTATCAAAGTGTTGGTAATCTATGTAGATCTGTATGGATGCCCAACTCCACTGATTTCAGAAATGATTTCTGTCCCTGTTCTTTATTATCTTTCTTATCTGTTATTAATTGGAGTTTTTAATTTATCCTCCCTACAGGAGCATAATAAGCTTCTTGGGCACAGGACAAATAGGAAGCACTATCAGAGACAAATAAAAGAACTACAAGAATTATACATTCGTGCATGAGCACTTAATAAAACAGGCTGTAAAAGAGTTTAACTTCAGTACAAAGATGAAAAGAACAGCACTCTAAAGCTGTAGTCCACATCAAATTCATATGCTCATATTTATGTATAAAACTTAGTCAGTATTATACACATATGAAACTATTCTGCACACTACAGTTTCTAAACTACACAATTGTCCTATTACATCAGCTGGGATCAGTTTATCCCTGTGTGGGTCTATGCAAAACTGTATATTCTACACCCTCTATATAATTTCTAACAAACTGTTAACAATGGATCATTTGCAGCAGCTGCACAGGCACACCTGACACCTCAGGCTACAAGCTGGGTGTTAGAGAACCCTGGGAGACAGGGGAGCACTGCTTTGTTTTCACACCAAGGTGTGATAACTCCCCTCCAGGGAGCCATTAGCTCCTTCAGACCCAGCCTGAGGGGTCGTGTCTGCTAATGGGTCATTAGGCACTGGCACAATAGGCAGTTACAACAGACTAGACCATTAAAAATATCCCATGACTAACAGAGTTAGATCACCCATTGTGAAACTCCTTGCCCTGGGGGAGGTACTGGGCATTCCCTTGTGAACTTGAGCATATATAATCTTGGCGTTTTGGAACTTCTGGTACCACTCATCAGATCCAGAGGAGCACCAGAACCTTGACAGGACGGCGACTGCCACTGTCGACAAGACCCTGACCATCATCCTCACCAACAGGCTTTCCTTTTCTTTTACTTTGGACTCAGGAGGACCACGTGGTGCTCAGCACAGGGCCTAATGAAAAACATTCTCTTCGTGCCCCAGGATGCTGGGTTATACCTCTGTTTTTTGTAGGTTAAACCCAATTTTCTCTGGCTCATTGTAATATTTTTTAAAAAATTGTAACTCTGACTTATGATCTCTCTTGAGTTGGATTCATTTCTATTGCCAGTTTACCTTGAAAGCAGCACGACAATAAAAAAAGTGAATTAAAGTAAAATGGACTTTATCTGGAGATAAAACAGAAAAGGTCTGGGCATCTCTGCTGTCAAAACCAGTGTCTGGTTTTTATATTCTCCACAATCTTGTCTGTAACGGAAATTTTTTTTCTTCACTTATCAGTTGTGGCAGAAACAATTAATTACTCATATACTTTCTCTGGTCAAGGTAATCTTTAAGAGCCTTTTTGATCTTCTGTTGAAGTGGGACACAGATATTAATCTGTGGAATATCAGAAACTAGTCTGTACACACAGATTTTTGACTTGTGCTTGGTGGTCTCAGTTGATAATTTAAGCCCCAATGCACAAGGGAAGGATGTAATCAGAAAATAAGAAAATGAACAAAAGCATTTTCAGATAAAGATTTCAGCAGTACTTAAACCAGAAAATTCTATTTAGAATCCTGGTAAAGGAAAGGGCTTTTATAATCTATAGATGAGAAAGGGGAAAAAATAACCCAAATACTTTCCCACAGTGGGAAAATCCTTCCTTAACTTTTGTCTGCTCCTTATGGGATTGTAATTTCTGTAAAAGAACTTTTTAACAAATACCGGAATTTATACCTTGCAGAAATAAAAAAAAAATCTTTCTAGATAGTATCTCCTGATCCTAAAGCAACCTCATTAGATAAAATTTGCTTGTCAATAAAAATGAAGTCTAATTTACTTTTCTTTCCACAAATACCTGGAAGAAATATATACTTTAAAAATTAAAATGTATTTTTCTGATTTCTCTTTTACCTACAACTCGTGAAGCACCAGATTATGGTAACATTGCTGCAGGTCTAGGGGTGCTAGAACTGTAGTTCTATGCTAGGCCTTATTCTAATCACCAAGCACATGAAAATGATGATTAGTCATCCACTCTTGTAGTATCAAACAGAATTACTATGTGGGTCAATAGGATGATGCTCATTTACTGAGAGAATAATATTCATTATAAAGAAAGAGGCTTTCCTAATCTGCCCACTCAGTTCTCTCTCACCACAGGTAAGGCTATTAGCATTTACCACTTGAAGGTAAGTGATAAAGACGTTTTTTAAGCATTTCAGGAGAACATTGAGGCAAAGCAAATCTTGAAAACTGAATGGTTTTTAACTAACTTTTCAAAATCATCAGTGAGTTCTTAGTCTCTGAAACATGCATTCCAATTAATAGTTTTAAATATGTTACAGCCCGGTTTGTTGACTCTATCAAATGTAGACCCATCTGGTGTCTGTTGGCAAAGCATTGCTTCATCAGCTATAGAATATTGTTCATGTGAGTGCTGAAGTCCTAAAGCAAATCTGGAAATATTCATATAATTAAAATGATCAGATTATTTTTTTCTCTTGCAGACCTCAATTTTGTGTATTATTATTGATATACAAAATATTATTTTCAAGCAGAAATATATGATCTGCATCAGATCCTAAGCCGTAAAATTAGACACATGTCCCTATTTAGCTGCACAACAGAATGTCAGCTCAGCATCATGAGAACCAATGACTACATGCCACCCCCACAGACTCCAGCCCAAGTTTTCAGGTGTTCATCTGTCCTCACTGTGCTCAGCAAATCAGGTGTGTGTTAAATGAGGTAACTGATCTATAATGCTAAGTGTGAATTGAAAGTTGCAATTTTAAAGAGCTGCTTGTAAAGCCATTTGCTATACTAATTTTACCTATGCTAACAGCTTCTGACAAGTACCTCTCTAATTTTATAACTTTTACTTTGACTTTATAGTGCTATCTAATAGAATATCACTAAGCCATCAGATTCAGTGGTAAAATAATGATGGCCTTCCAACATTTGATTTGATGCCAAATTTTGAAATTCTGTGCAAGTACAATAAGACAGTTATGCAGAGTTTTTGCCAAGTGTAGAATACTGTACAGACATTTTGAAATCGGTGTTATAAGAAGAAGAAATTCTTAAATCAGATTCTTTTTTTAGATGTTTAGATAGAGTCACTGAATGTTTGGGGTTGTGTTTTGTTTGTTTTTTTGTTTGTTTCAGGTCTAGGGCCTTTGGTTGAGAGTTGCTAGGATATTAAAGCACAATCACAGTCTAGTTTCTCCAGTGTAATTTTCTGAGAGAACCTTGGGCTACCCTCCTGATTTTTCAGTTGTTCTTACTGTGCTCCAAGATGACAATGTAAGTGCTTGCAGGCAGACTCAAGAAGTTATTAACCACAAATTTTGTCATGTGGAATTTTCTAGCTTTGGGAATATGCAAAAATATGTCTTAGGTACATTTGAAACATATTATTTGTCACATTCAATGTTCTTCTGAAAAATGAATTATTCTGTTAGCTATTCAATGCCTGCAGTTTTTTGTCTTTCGTTCAGATATATAGAATAATCAGAACTCAGTTGTCACTAGTAAGAGGATGAATGTTTGTATATGGGTTGTAACTAATAATGTGCCTACCCTGCAGTCAAAAGGACTTGTGTATGGGTGGTGCTGTCATTATTGTATCTATGTAAAAATAAGGCACCATATGTATTAGCTGCTCATATTGATTTAGCAGCATCTGCTGGGTTTGGGTACAGTGCTATGAGTAGTTAAATGAAACAGTTTAATTCTAGCTAATGTCTTTCTGACACCTCAATGTGTTTCTGTACTAAAAGTTACTAACTGCACCTAAAATTACTGATTTTCAATGCTTAAATTCTCTTGGGGTGGAATACAAAGAAGACATCTAATTTTAAATAGGTGGCAAACCTTTTAGTTCTCAGCTCTTATGCTTTATTTTCCTGTTTTAAATTCTCAGAGAGCCTTGTCCTATGTAATTGGGAATATTTTTCAGAAATTACTTTTTCTATCCTTATCTACTTGAAGATATATATTTTGTAATGTGTTTAGTGCTAAGGTAGATTATAGCAAAGAAATCACTGTGGTTTTCTAAAGTCATTACATGAATATTCATGGAGAAAGAAACCGTTTCAGCATTTTATCCTAACCTTTGTCCTTCCATATGTCCTGCTTGCTTTTGGATTAGCCAAATACCAAATAAGAAATGAAAAAGATCTTGCTAAATGATATCACTTGGTGTTAAATCTTCAGAGGTTGGAACATTATTTGCTAAAATGATGTTTTGGGTGAATCTTATTAGGAACACCGTGCAGGAATGGACTTGAGGTCAACCTCAATGCCAGACTTGCCAGGTTTTCTCATTGCTTATGAAAAGTTGGTGCAATCTGTGTTTAGCTCTGATACAAGCTAACTGTACTGCTTTGGGTGTGAAGCGAAACCTCCAAAACAAGGAAAACTTAAGTACAGATAAAGGCATACTCAAATTTTTAAGACTGCAGGTATCCTCTCTTGTGAAATGTGAACGTTTCATGGCTTTGTATACCAGGCTGTCACACCTATTTTGTTTGATTGTCTCTTTGTAACAATAGTAGGTGACCATCTCCGAACTGAGAAGATGATTTGGACTTCTCCCTGAAAAGGTCTTTGGAGCAATTTCTGAGGGTGACAATTCCAGACAGAAAGTCAAATAGGATTATAGACACCCCAAATCCTTTTTGTATTGTAGTTTGGTCTCAGGATTGTCTCGGGTTGAGCCGGCAAAATGCCAACTGTCCCAGACAGAGTGAAAAGGGAAGAAGGGAGAGAGGGAAGAAAAAAACCAAACTAGGTTTATGCTGAAACTAACTACATGTATTTATACAGAAAAGAGAAAATTAAGAGAAAACTACAATAGAACACACACTTACACAAGTTACATATAACAAGAACCTCCCACTCCCCAATTAATACAAAGTGTATTACTCTAGATTCATAAGCACTCTAAAAGACAACTAGCAAGAAACAGAAAGAGTAACAACAAAATATTTCTACTTCCCTGAACTCAAACAAAAGACAAGGAGCGGCAACAGCAGGAGCAAGGCCTAACAGGGCAGAATAACGGCAGCACATCTTCTCTGTACCTTCGCCAAGGTGGAACTGAACTAACACTTCCCACTGCTGCCCCATATCTTAAGTTTGCGTCATCTGGTATGAAATACTTCCTTGGTTACCCAGTCAGGTGAGAGCTGTCTCTACCAATCCACACAGATTCTCTGAGCCTACTAATTTGAGGCCTAGCTAAAACCACTACACAGGATTTAAATCCTTTATAATGTGAGTGACTTTCCTGTATGAAGGTATAATTTTCTTCTGTTTCCTGTACTCTCCAAGCTCCCTGTCTTCTGCATCTTTCAGCCTTCTGACTGTGCCTCATATCTGGGGATACTGTACGTTAGTATTTAAAAGTCATAATTTTTCCTTTTTTTTTATTTGTATCTTATTTCCCTGCTTGTAAAATTGAACATTTTCCTCTTACTATTGTTGCTAATATGCAATTGTACTTTGTTGTAGTTGTTCCACTTTTTCCACTGATTTCACTCATGTTCTTCACAAATCTGTTGTAGAATGATGCTTACCTGCCTTGTTTTTGGTACAGAGTTTAATAAACAGAAATCTAGGCCAGTCAGTTTTTGAATGGTGACAATGTTTGTATTATTCTCCTTTATCTTCATGTTAGACTGCTTTTAAACCCCACTGCTTGGTCTGATGCTGATTGCCAAGATGGAAACAAGGCCCAGTTTCTTCCATTTACATCAGCCATGCCTGGCCAGCCTTTATGGTGCATTTTTATGTTTCCACTGCTTGACATGTATTCTATGAAAAGAAAGTTTTGTGATTTAGAACACATATCTTGCTAAAGCTCTTAACTATTTGAAATTGTGCTGATCTGAGTTTAATAAAGTAACATCACAAATCACACTCATGTTGTCCATAAAAGGCTAAAATCTGATCTTGGAAAAAATCAGAAACTGTATCTTACGTATATGTGCGTAATTAGAAGATGTTATAGCTAAGATATTCTCTAGCTCATAAAAATGCTAAAATTCCATATGTCTTTGAGTTCTCACCAATTAACCACTGTACCCATACACATTTGTATCTCTGCCTTTCTGCTGTCGTATAATGAAAACTGTTCTGCTGCTCTGTGACTGTTACAGAGAAGCAGTAGTCACCATCTTCAACATGGATACTAACCAGGTCCTGCTTGTTAATTGGAGACTCATTTACTAATTGGATTCTGAGAGCATCTGCTAGATGAGATTTAAGCAGAATCATGTCGAATATCTGGATCCCCATCCAATCAGTGCTTGAGTGCTCAGAGGTTACCTCAATTTCTTGATGGCAATGTCCAGAGAAACTATTTTGGGTATGTGGAAAACTTTTGTTAAGAAACATCTATCCACAATAACAATTTATGTGCTTGTGTTAATGGTTGAATGAGCACAACAAAATCTAACACTCCTTGAAAAGCCCATCCTGGCCAGTCCGAGGCAATTTCCAACCCTGGTTCCCCTAACAAGGCCTGTTTCTGACCCCTACATATGGGTTGACATCCCTGCCTGACTTCATCCCATGCCTCCGGACTGGGATGCCCCAGTGCCCTTCAGCTGCCTTGTTTTCGGCTGAGGTAATGGGTTGGGTCCAGGCTGCCAGGTCCTGCCCTGCCCTGCTACTTTGGCCAGTACCTGCTGCTCCTAGACCCCAGTGAGCAGCTGTCCCACAAGGCACACTGACTCCAAGAATTTAAAAGTGAAATGTGTTAAAGCCAGTTCAGCCTAACTCAGGAAATGCAGTTGTATAGAAAGTGGTGGGTATTCAAATTAGTGTTGCTTGACTGGGTTTTTTTAGAGGCCAGACTGTTTTGGGTAAAAAAAGTCTATGTGTCATAGCTTTGAAATTATGTAGGGAGTGAAGAGACCCTCAAGAGAAAAGGTGACATTATTCTAATGAGCAAAATGAAGTATGGTATTTCATGCTTATTTTCTGATTTTGAGGGGCACTCATTGTATGGGAGGAATGCATCTAAAAATGTGCTGGACAATTCCATAGTGGTGGGCTTTGGCAAAGCATTGCTGGAGATCTCAGTTGTCAAACCCAGCATCAAGTTGTGGTTGGTTGAGCTGGCAAAATGCCAACTGCCCTGCATGGGGAAAAAAACAACTAGAATTAACACTTAAAATACCAAGCTTTTTATATTTATACGAAAGAGAGACAATTAAAAACAGAATATGATATAACACATATACATATAAATGTTGAAAAAAGAATAACAACAACAACCACCAAGTCGCCCACCCACCAACACAGACCTCTACCACCTCAGCCCACAGAAACATCCCAACAAACTCACCCCCAAAGGACACCCAGCAAGAGAGGAGAAAAAAAGAATGACAAAAAAATGTTTACTTGCCAAACCAAACAGCTATGAAGTGGTGGTAAGGCCTAACACATCCAGGACGATGATAGAAGGTCTGCTCAGCACCCAGCCATGAAAGGGACTGACTAAAGTCCCTCCTACACCTGTTTTTACACTTTCTGTGATGTCAGAATATGGTATGGAATACCATTGGCCAATAGAGTCAGCTGTCAGCTGGTTAAACCTACCTCAAGTCAACTGATAATCTGAGGCCTACTTTAGAAATCAATGCCTAAATTTAGGCCTAGCTAAACCCATAACAATGTGCATGGTGATGAGCCACTTTTCCTTTCCATTTAAATTGCTGCTTTTAGAAATTTGAAACATAAGCAAAGTTGGGAAGACATGACAGTGTATGGCTTTTTTTGTCCTGACAGACCTTCTGAAAGATTCTAGTCACTTTTGTAAAGGTCTAGAACTAATTCTTTCTCATTCGTTAACTAAGAAATAACATCTCATAAGTGCTTTTAGACATTCTCTCTGCATTAATGTGGTCCCTGACTATTCTCTAATGTGTCACTTTATAAGTCTAGACTTTCCTTTGGGTTATAAAATTTCATTAATGGAGAATTTGAAATTACCCTCTTTATTTCTTCAAAAGCTTTTCCTTGTATTTCTGTCTATTCCCGTATGATGACTTTAAATTAGTTGGCTCAGAGGCTCACTTTCTTTTTGAGAAGTAATTAAGCAAGTCCAACACTATCCTTAAGGTTTCTGGACTCCAACATATTTATGGGGCTAAGCATCCTTACAAATTTTTTCCGATCACAGTTTAGTCACTTTTTGTCAGCTAAAGTATGACACGAGGCACTTTCTCTTACTAAGCCAAGTGTAATTTCAGTTTAAATGGATTCTGTCTGGTATTTTGCTCCCTAAGTTAATTTCAGTTTCTGCTCATGACCTCTTGTCCTCAAGAAACGAAAATGTCAGCAATTATTTGTGTTACAGTCAGTCAGTCTCTCTTGACCTCAATTTAGTTTTGATCAAGTGATTTCTTACATGCATTATGCTTCTACCTACACATAACTACACTGTATCTAGTATAAAAATAATTATCTTGGTGAAATGTCCTCTGTAACTTCTATTTCTTGTTCAGTGATCTTGAATGTAAATATGTTATTTACAGTCTTATGGTAACTTTACCCCTAAGGATACATGGTTCTGGCTAGTTTTTTTTTCCTCCAAGTTCATATTACATTTTATTTCTCCTTTTTAAAGCTTTACAAATAATCTGATTTCTTATTATTTAATAAGCCTTTCATATATACTTCTACTTAGTATTCTTTACAGAAAGAGAATGCTTCTTAAAGACAATTTTCAACTTACTTTGGCCATATCACCAATGTCTTGTTTTCATGTTTTGGATACTGAAACACACATGGAGCTTAACTTTTGCCTGCACTTTCTAAATAGCTTCAATTTGTGATATGAGATTGAAGCAATCAAGGCAATTTTTATTTCTACTGCTTTTATAAACATATATAGAGTCTCTTATGTTTTTAATGTGTATAAAGGATTGTTGCAAAAGAGCAGTTTGGCCTATTAAATGATCACTGTCAAAGGTATTGGCAAAAAACTAGTTTTAATATAAATATGTGAAAGTGTGATTTAACAGAGCTCAGTGACAGGTTCACTCTATTACTTACTACACAGATGAAGCATACATAGGAGAATGGTGGAGGGAAGGATGCAGGATGCACCACCACTGGTTTTTTTTAATTTTCCTTCACTAACACTGCCAGGACTGCATTGTAGTCCATGTGTCATTTAAATTATTTCACAGTTACTAAGATATGCATATAGAGTATTATATGCTTAATGCACATAGATTATTATCTCCTGTACATGTGTGTGTTTTAACACAGTTTGCATCCCCTCTATTGGTCCAAAAATAACCTTCAAATCTCATTCCTTTTTAATTTCTCTAACCTTATTTTAAAACTAGATGGCAAAGTAGTTTAATTATCAACTCATATTGTGGGGAGAGTTTTCTTCCATGCTCTTCCGGTCTGTTGAAGAGCTATTACTATGTAAAGAAGACCTGAGATGACGCTTGGATTTGTCAAAACCATACAGATATATTCTTCCAATAAGTACTGTTTATGCTTAAGAAAGATTTAACAGTAACACACATACTGAAAAAATCATAGTAAATCTTGCAGTTTCAAGTATTCTGATGATATTACTGAGCACTGAATATGTGCTTCTGCATAGTAAATGGAATAGATGTTCTAATTTGTACTTTGTAAAAACCATTAAAAGTCAGACAGAAATTCTTTAGCAACTGTGATAGTGATAAAGATATTAGTTTATGCATGCTTTTTAATAAGCTTGGAGAAAAAATGGTTCTCATTTTCCCACTTCTTTAAAAATGCTTGAGGTGAGATGATCCATGGCTATTCACCATTCCTTCAATGCAGCTCAGAGTCCTAAATAAGTAAAGTATTCTGACTCTTTCTCCTGAACCACTCTCAGTGACTTTTACTTTTATTTTTCAGTTGCAAATTGGTGCATTTGAAAATTTTAACTTTCCAATTAATTTGTGAAGGAAAGAAACACAATGATATTCCTTTAACAACTATGTCACCTACATGGAGTAGAAAGGGTTACAGTCTTTCAAGAAACATCATTGCATTTTTCTCTCCATTTCACTCTTATAAGTGCAAGGATGCACATCATCTTCATGCTCATCTTAGGCAAACCCCTTATATGCTGTTCTGCTGTTCCCCAGTAAGTGAAGCCCCAGCCTTTACTGGTGCCTGGAGTTAATCTGCGTTAGTTGCAAGGCTCGGTATTTTCCTGTTTTGAACTTCAGATATCATCCCATTTCCCCAGCCTGATGAGATTCCTCTGAACAGTAGACTCCAGAATATTAACCACTCTTCTCAGTTTGGTGTTATCTGTGAATCTGAGTGCCTGCATTTCTTCACCATGATGATCGGCAGTGCCATTAAACAGCATCAGACCTAGCATTAACCCCTGAAGAACAATGCCACTAGCTGAGGGTAACCCATGGATTTAAATAGTGGCAAATGATGTTTTCTCTTTTCTCACCTGTTTTTTTTTCATGATGTTTCTGAAGAGTTGAATTTTTATTTTGGATTCATACATCAGGTTGAGCTTATATTTTCATCGATATACCTCTCAGCTGACAATCTCACTCCTGACTGATTGTACTCAAGTCACGCTGGATTTACATGTGAACAAAAAATGTTTGGTTTTTTTCCCCTTGTACCTTGAACTTCGCTTGCTAGATAATTTACCAGTGACTCAGAACCACAGATACTTCTGAAGGCATAATTTGTTTTTGTTTATCCTTACACAACCTGCAGTGCATACACTGTTTGAATGATTCGTAACTATGCTGAATTACGTAAACTCATGTGGAACACTTCTGGTTACTTTCAATGTTGGATGAACAACTTAACGTTTATTCTTAGATCATTTTTCCTGTCTCTAATCCAATCATTTACTACATTTTTTTCCTATTTTTGACTTTGTTTAGAAGCTTCCTTTTGTTCTTCATTCCTCTGTAGAGCTGTTGAATCTAAATGCATCATCACAATTATGAAATTGTATTCTACTTTATAATTTTTAACAATACCCCATAGACTGTTTTGCATCAAGTCAACAGTAACTTTTTTTTGAGGGGGGCACCCTCATTATTGTACCATCCCAGTGACTGACAAAAATGTCTGGTGCATCTATTTTATGCTTTTATCTAGGGAAAAATAATCCAGTTTCTTTTTCTTGTTTCTTATTTCCTTACACATCTTATCTCCCTAGACATTTAATATTGGTATGAAAACATACTTGCCACTCTTTTGGCTTCCTTCTTGACATACCAATGATATTTTATCAAGCAGTATACTTCATATTTATTTCTCAAATATTCCTAAGTTTTTTTGTGTGTCCTATTTCAGACAAAAATCTTTATGCATACATTTTTTGATAAATCTTCCTCAATGGAATGTTTTTTACATTTTTACACTGTTATCTTTCCTGGACTCATCAGTTTCTAAGCTCAGTCACAACTTCCTTAGTTTTAAATGTCAACAGCTTTGCTCTCAAAATAATGGTATCAAATGTAGGGCCACAGTAAGAATAGGAAAAGATTTGTAAGCTGAGAAGTCTTCTAATGGAAGTTCATTCATACAGATAGTACTAGTCCTGTGAATACTAAATGGCTTTAAGTAGTCACTGGAGCTAAAATCAGGAAAAAAAAATGTCCTTTCTATTATATGAATTTATTTTATATTAATTTATTTAACTTTATTGATGACATGTTATCCCAGTGTGCACGATGGAGATAAATGGATGGCAAAACATGCCCTTTTGTGTATCAAAAAATCATATTTGGCTCTGGTAAAAATAATTTAAATAATGTGCTCTCTGTAATTTTTCATTTTTTTTATTTTAGGTGTTGCTCATTTGTATTTCTTCATTGCTTTTTTGTACTTCTCTAATTTCAGTTCATATAGACGTACTGTAAGGAT
>VWZD01000675.1:177057-196400 GCA_013396695.1 Sakesphorus luctuosus
ATGGTCTCCTACTTACAGTCTAATTTATCCTCTGGCAAATGCCAATTCTTGATGTTAGCTTACTGTAGTATTAATTATTTTCTTGATTTCAGGTTTTTGCTTAGAAAGAAAAACATGTTATCTTTGAATATATTTCATCTCAAGCTCTTCTGTTACATAATAATAGTGTGAATTTAGAAGTTTTAGACTAGAATACTAAATGTCAGCATTTTCTGTTGAAAAAAGTTACTGAACACATTTTTATTTAATCTATTACTAAATTAACTTCTGTGCTGAATAGTAAAAATTGTCAGTGCAATGATTTTGATGCAGATATTCCAGTTGATTAAAAGTACATCCCACTGTACTGTGTTATATTCCAAGTCTGTAAAGTATAAAACAAAATGAGATTGCATAGTGCAATTATGTAATTTCTGTAAGAATTAAGGAAATATATAAAAAGCACAGTACTATTTCTACTACTGACATAATATTCTTTAGAACAGGACCAGAAAACTAATAACAATATTAACATGAAGAAGTAGAGAAGAAAGATGTGCATTCTGTTTCCTTAATACCTCCCTTGCTATTTCATGTAGGAATGTCAGAGAGAAGCTACATTATTTTTCCTTCTTATGGAATTCAAATGCAGTCCTTTATGGTAGCAAATACCATAGTTTATACCATAGTTTATAGTTTTCTCTGTAAAGACCTTTGGCTTCTGAAGTGATAAGCTATAGGCTCAATGTGCTAATTGGGCAGAAAAAAATACTTTTATCCTTCATATTGGATACCATTAAATTGCTAATGTTTTTAGAAAGAGTGGGTAGAATTACACAAAGCTACTGAAGATAATGTAGTAGTAATGCTTTTCACTGTTACTTCACTCATTTCATTGCTTACTCTTTTCAGTCTATTAAGGTGCTGATATTTCACTGTGTTAACACCATAGATAATCCATTTATTAAATGGTGTAGTTTCTTAAAGCAAATTTCTGATATTTTTTTTCCTGTGGGGGTTTGCATGGTGGTTCATTGGTTGTTATTGCTATTTTCTTATTTTGATTTGGTTTTGGTTTTTTTTACAGTCCTCTTTTTCAAGGAAGGTATAATCAAATACATTATGAAGGTTAGAGAATGGCGGAAAAATAGGAATGTCTCCTTATGAATTAGTCAGCAAACTAATTCAGACACCTTACCATGTAGGTTATAAATCCTCAGTATTTCCAACTGTTTAGTGGCACTGAAAAATGGTAGTGAGGAGCATTTTCAAGTCATTAATGAAAATGATTCAGCAGCTCTCTGACAGTCCTATATACCCCTCCATCACTGGGATGCAAGTGGTCAGAATACCTCCATTACTAACAAACCAGTTCCAGGATATGCCATCTTCCTGATAAAGCAAATGAATTGAAAATTACAGGTTTTAATTTTGCACATTGCAAAGCAGTTCTTTGGACCAGAAAAAATAGTTAAGCAGAGTACTTTTTGAAAATTGGATAAATTTTTCATTTTTTCAATGTCTGATATCTGTCAAGTACCAGCCTGCCCTCTCCTCCAGACATGCAATGTTGTTGTCTTTCATAATGTAAAGTTTCAAGATCATATCTTTCATTGTGTGATCTTGACAGAGTAATGGAAAACTGTTCAGAGCATTGTCCATCTGTGTACTACTTCACAGAATCACAGAATTTGCTGAGTTGTAAAGGAACAAAAGGAACATCAAGTCCAACTCCTGGCTCTACACAGGACCATCCCCAAGAGTCACATCATGTACCCGAGTATTGTCCAAATGCTTCTTGAACTCTGTCAGGCTTGGTGCTGTGACCACTTCCCAGGGGAGCCTGTTCCAGTGCCCACCCACCCTCTGGGTGAAGAACCTTTTTCTAACTAACCTAAACCTCCCCTGACACAATTTCAAGCCCTTGGGTCACCCCAGAAAAGAGATAAGTGCCTTCCCCTCTTCTTCCCCTCACGAGGAAGTTGTAGGCTGCCATGAGGTCTCAGTCTCCTCTTCTCCAGGCTGAACAGACCAAGTGACCTCAGCTGCTCCCCATACGGTTTCCCATCAAGACCCTCCACACTCTTCATTGCCTTCCTTTGGATGCTGAAAACTGCACATAATATTCAAGGTGAGGCCACATCAGTGCAGAGCAGAGTGGGACAATCTCCTCCCTCAACTGGCTGGTGATGCTTTGCCTGATGCCCTCCAGGACTTGGTTGGCCCTCCTGGCTGCCAGGACACCAGTGACTCATTTTCAAATTGCCATCAACCAGGACCCCCATGTGCTTTTCCCAGCATTTTTTTCCAGCTTCACTTCCCAGTTTGTACAAACATCCAAGGGTTTCCCAATCTTGTATTTGAATACAACATCAATCTGAATCAGAGCTGCACGCTTTAACATGTACAGTTTTCCCTTCACCTATAATTTAAAATTTACTTCATGTCCAGCACAGATCAGTGTGAGGGGGCGTAGCCAAAACATTGTGTCACTCAGTACCACATTACATGAGTACCAAGGGTAGGGGAAAGGGACTGTCTCTCTCTTTTTTGGGAGAGAGAGGCATCCCTCTCTAGGAGAACGAAGAATGTCAGGGTGGGGAACCTGTCAGCCATTGTTCACTGTCTTAGGGTCTATGGTGAGCATTTTTAATGTTAATCATTCTCTCTTTTTGCAAACTTTTATTGTCAATATTGTTGCTGTTACTGCTCATTTTCTTATCTCATTGCTTTTTCCAGTAAATTATTCTTATCTCAACCCATAATTTTTCCTTTTTGTTCAGCCAGTCATATTCTCCAGACACTCATGGGGATAGGGAAAGCAAGTGACAATGTGATTTGGAAAGTCTCAGTGGGAGAACTAAATTCAGTAGTACCATTCCTAAACCACAACACTTTCCTAAAGCTAAGACTTTATGTTTTGTTTTCTAAAGATTAAGTCACTTGATAAACATTCATCAAAATATTGAGAATTCATATTCCTCATTTCTTGCTTTTCCTTTGTGTAATCAAGGGAAAGTATTTGGGAGTGAGGAACTGAAGAGGATTTACTGACTTAGTATGCAGAGGCATGAGGTAGATGAACAGTCGTCTGTTTTTCAGAACAAGGCAAAATTTTAGTAAAGCAATTAACTTTCAACAACTGATAGAGAGAGTGAAATTTCAAATGTTTCAGTGAAACTTCAAATGTTTATAGATGGTAAGAAAAAAATAAACTGCAAGTGTCAAACATAAATACTTTTTTAGCAGACTTTTGTGGAGCTTTTTCCTTTGTCATTGATTCTCACCAAGCACCCTGTGTCTCAGGCTACATTCTTCTTCATGAAATCTGTATGTTGAAGGATGTTAACTTTTCTAACCACTCTGGGTTTTTTAACAGCTACAAGAATACCCTGCAGATTCTATCTTTCTCTTCTAAAATATACTTTCATTTTACTTTTTGGAGGGAGAATCTCTTGTCATCTCTCTTTCACCCCTTTGGTAAATTTGATGCCATCTTTCACAGTTCTTAAAATCATTGATTCAGCAATAGATTAATTTTATCTTGCCCCCCTCTTTCTTTAACTTTTTTCCCTTATATTGGACCCCATATATTCATTACAGCATGACTTTGATGAACTGAGTCTTGTGTTTTAAAACAAAATTGTATACCTTGTGTGATTCTTCAGATAAAATTGTGCATGATTCCAAGTTGAGGCCAAAGACAACTGTAACCAGCTGCTTACCTTGATGATGGATATGAATGAAACCATAACACATGATACATCTGTGTATTACTTCTTATTATTCAAAGCATTTCCAGAGATCCTTGAAAAGACTGTTGTTGAAGTGTGTCATGTGGGTGAAACTCACAGTTGGTTTGATCATTCAAAATCAGGGTGAATCTTTTTTGTTATCAGGACAAACATTTTTCTGTTTATGAGACAAAGAAGAGAGAGACATGGAATTCAGTACTGTTCAGTGCTGTAACTGCATGTTCCAGAGAAAACACTGGTTATGTTTTCCCTGTAGTGAAAAAGTAGAAAAGATTAATTGATCAAAAATAATCAAACAGAAAAGTAAAACTGAAACCTGAGAACCATTTGTAGTGAAAATACTTGTACAGCTGACTTTCTTCAAAATAATGCTAGAACTAGGGTATCTGTCAACACGATAAGGTGTGAGGTTTCAGAATACCAGTGAGGGAAAAGAAGAATAGTTGTCATTTTTTCAGATTTTCAGTTCTCTTAGAAATAGTTACGATTTTGAGATCTTTGAACATTGGTACAGCATTCTTTTTGCCTGAAACATTACTCACTAAAGCAAAAGAACTATATGAACAGGCTTCAGATTCTATGCCATTTCATATCAGCTGCATGTGTATGTACAATGTTTCCTTAGGCACTCACTTCTCATTCAACAATACTGTAAGGAATGCAAGATTTGCATGTTAAATTTCCCCTTCACAGATAAACAATATCAAAGGCAGAGGAGTACACTGCATACATCTTCTAAATGATCAACAGCCTAGTGATACTAGTCTTTAACCATTACTTTTTAAAGTTCAAGATTTCTTTCCTAAGCCTGTTCCAGTTTGCATGCTCTGGTGTTTATATCAAAATAACTATAAAAGATCTAAAAGGCAGTTTCAGAATGGACAGGATTATTGCTTTTTCCCCTCCTCCTTTTAGGTTTTCTGCCTGACACCACTGGGTGCACAAGAGTAGTAGCTTGTTTCAGAGTCCTCTTAAATACCGTGGGAGCAGCTGTATTCAGACAATTTTCTTTAAAGAATGAAGATGAGAAGAGCATGAGCTGGAGTCAAAAGGACACATTGTGGACTCAGAAGAGATTGCTTCATTATGTGGGAGAAAAACAAAATAGTTAAAATAGCCAAACAAAAGTCTTCCACAGAGTTAATGTTATGGTCCTTGATCAGTCTTACTGTTGACAGGAAAAGCAATGATTGTGGCTCAGAACTGAATATATATGTATATTTTGTATTAAAAATTATCTGTGTATTCACAAGGTTGTATACCTAGAGTCATAAGCAAAAGAATAAGCAGATTTGTGATTTTATAGTAATTATTAATGTGCACGATCATCGATTGCTTATTGTAATATAAATTACTTTCATAATTAGAAAATCTTGAAATACCTTTCTTTCTTTGGCTACCCTTAGTTTTTTTAGAATTAGTTATATATTAGGAAAACAAGGAATCACATCTTAGAAATTTCTACCAAGATTAAGACTCACCCTACAAACTAATTTTATTTTGCCACTGGGAAATTGTAAGATAAGACATCAAAGAGGTAATATAGCTTTAAAAATCATATTCAAATTTTGTTGAAACCATTTCATTATCTGCCAGTTGTAGCAGAATCAGACGCATATCTCCCCAGTGGGGATGTTGTCCTATGAGGAGTAGCTGTACTATGAGGAGTAGCTGAGGGAGCTGGGGTTGTTTCTCCCTGGAGAAAGGGAGGCTCACTGCAGACCTTATCATTCTACAACTACTTGAAAGGAGGTTGCAGCAAGATGGGGGCTGGCCTCTTCTCCCAGGCAACCAGTGACAGGACAAGATGAAATGGCCTCAAACTGTTCCAGGGAAGGTTCAGGATCGACATCAGGAGGAATTTCTTCATAGAAACAGTTGCTAAACATTGAAGGGGTCTGCCCCGGGAGGTGATGGAGTCACTATTCCTAGAGGTGTTCAAGGAATGACTGAATGTGGCACTTAGCACTATGGTCTAGTTGGCAAGATGGTGGTTGGTCAAAGGTTGGACTCAAAGATCTCAGAGGTCTTTTCCAACCGAAATGATTCTGTGATTCTCTGTGATCTATACTCCTGATCCTGTTACAATGGCAGTCAATGGTAATTCTTTTGCTGACTCTAAAAGGATAGAACTGAATTTCCTTGCAACAGCTAATTACCAGAGCAACTAAATAATGTGAGTCTGTGATGCCCACAGCTGTCTCATTAGTGTCTCTAACTGAGCAGAGAAGCATGCAATATTGCCTACAGTATAGACTTCTTCCTTAACTCTAAACAGTGTGTTATTGGTTCTAAACTGTGTTATTTCTCTGCTAGTTTGAGAGAGCATGTTTAGTGGACAGGTTTGGGGTTTTTTTGTTGTTGTTATTGTTGTTATTGTTGTTTTTCAAGTTTAGCTATATCTAAAAGTATGTCTCCTCTGACATATAATTTAGCTTCTTGGCTACCAGACTTCTGACAGCCTCCTTTGGATAAATTTTCATTTACTCTTGGGTTCTCTTTGCAGGCAATTTTTTTCTTCCAAAAGAAAACCTGTTGAGTTTGGGTTTTGTTTGTGGGGGTTTTGGCTGATTAGTTAGCTGATGGGCCTTGTTTTTTGGTTTGTTTATTTTTGTTTGGTTTGTTGTGTTTTTCTGAATATACTTCACTCAAGGGAAGTCTTCCATTACACACAGTAGCATTGTGTTTATTTTCTTGTGCCCTGTTTAGTCATCTACCACTGTCTCAGAAAGGAGTTTTGTTCTAAAGCTTTGTCAAGAACTGACAGAAATTGCACAATGTGCAATTAATGCCTTTATTTTCATTTCATAAGAAACCAAAGTGTGGTCAATGATAGTGTAACCTTACTTTATTGTTATTTTGAAATAACAATCACAGAAAATAACAATGACGTCTTGGGACATAAGTGTCACCACATGAGAGTTTCTTCAGTGAAGTGTGAATGCAACAATTTGCTAAAAAGAGTGGGAGATCAGGGCAATGTGGACATGACTGCATAACCCCTCCCAGTCTGGGGCCACACTGTTCTTCCTGGACTGATTGCATTTAGGGATATGGAAGTAACCGTGGTGAGCATTAATGACAAGGCCTTTAAGAGAGAATCTGCTTGGTGAGCAGGAGATAGTCGCTGTACTATTGAGAATATTACCTTGGTTTTCTTCACTCTCACAGGTGACTTCCCTCTGTAACTATTTATTCTATAAATCATTTGTCAGAAAAAATGTCATGAGACATAGGGTGGTTTTGCTTTTTTAATGTTATGAAGTGATTCAATTCTGCTTTATAGGCACTTCTAAAGATGATGGATATGATACATAACCTTACATATGATGTGTGAGTAGCTTCCAGAGTCAGATTCCTCAGTTTGCGCTACTCTCTTAAATCCCTCTTCAGAAACTTCTTCAGAACTCTTTCATTTTCTGTTTATTTTAGGACGGGAATTCTCAAATATTATATAGTATTAAACTTAGAAGGAAAAAAGCTGTCTAGACATCTGATAGCATTTTGTTTTATGCCAGTGGGTCACAAATAGAATACTAACAATGTAATACCCTACAGGAGTCACTTAACTCATCATTGACATAGCACACTCCAAGGTAAAATGGATCATTTGGAATAAGAGATGCAAAATACCATTCAGTAATTACTTCAGGATGATTTACCATAAGTATACACATTTCCACTGACAGGATATAATTTATCATAGCATTTGTGCCCATATAAGTAGACATAACATCATTACCCTGCTTGACGCTTTGTCCTAAACACAGATCAGATAATCACATCATGTGTATGTTTGCACAGTTCATTTGAAAGAAGATACTTCTATCAGTCCTCTGCCACCTTGTGCCATGCATGCAACGTTTTTGGAGGCATGGGGTTTTTTTTTGCACATCTCCCATACCAGTTGGAAACCAAAATGTAACTCTTGCCTGTCCAATGGGATATGCAAATCATCTTACATCCAGAGATACAATCCCCTGCCCTACCTCTCCCATTTTGTATAACTCATCTGAAAGACGTGAAATAAGGTACTTGAAATTTTCATTTATCATTGGTAGATGGAAGAAGTATAATTAGACTTCTTAAATTTCTTAAAACAAGAGAGGAGGAAGAAAGGAAAAAAACCCTCTACATTACAGCATAATTCTTTAAAACATATGGGACCTGTTAATCTTAGAAGTGCTTTCATGATATCTGTTCGGGTTAGGAGTAGGCAGAATTATTCCCCAACTGGTCTTCATAATCAGATTAAATTTCAAAGAAAAATAATGCCCAAAGTAGTTGCACCCAAATGCACACCCAGTAGGAATAATCAAGATACCAGGACATGAGGGTATAGGGAGAATATACTGTCTCTGCAGTTGATTTGTAGTTCTAGTACCTATGCTGCAAGCAGAGGTGCAGGATATTCCTCTGTCTTGTAATTTAGTTGTGGTTAACTAAATCAGATAAATGTTCCTGTCAGATAGCTGAAATTTCCTATCTGGCATGAAAACTATGAAAAGAAACAATCTTGCCTTTTAAGTTAAATATGAATTTTTTAATAACCTTACATAGCTAACTATTAATTTATCCATTGTTATTGATTGAAAATGCTGTGTCTTTTTTGTGGAACACAATTGCTTGTTTTCCATGATCTTGGCTAAAGTGTTGTCTCCTTTTTGGGTACTGTACCAAATTTAGACAGGCTCAGTTTTCATTAGAGAACTTGTCAGAGCAGCTGTAAAAAGAAAATTTGTAGAGACCTTGTGTTTAAAATTACTGAACAGTAGCCAAGAAAAGAGAACTTTAGGAAACAATCTACACAACTGGAACTATATGGCTGTAGTAAACAAAGCTGAATGTAGACTTTGATTTGTTTTCCAGTCAAAAACCAAGCACTTGGGAATAGATGAGGAGTGGAATAATATAACTTTTCTCCAATTTATGAGCATTAGGTTATTATTTAAAATATAAAAGCTGAATTTCATTAGATTGAAGCAATATTCTGTGTATACTGAATTTGGGAACTTAACTATATTGTAGCTTTTTAAGAAAAATAGTTTTTGAAGTAATTTCTTATTAAAAAAAAAAAACAACACCAAAATGATATGTAAAGGGGATTTTCTTCTTTTTCTTTTTCTTTTTCTTTCTTTCTTTCTTTCTTTCTTTCTTTCTTTCTTTCTTTCTTTCTTTCTTTCTTTCTTTCTTTCTTTCTTTCTTTCTTTCTTTCTTTCTTTCTTTCTTTCTTTCTTTCTTTCTTTCTTTCTTTCTTTCTTTCTTTCTTTCTTTCTTTCTTTCTTTCTTTCTTTCTTTCTTTCTTTCTTTCCCAAATAGCATATCTTTCTGCATTACTTTTTTAGGCCCTCTGGTAGTCAAGTGTTTTTGCAGCTGGTGCACTTGAAGTAATTAAGTAATGGGAATTTATCTTAGCAAAAGAAAAAATGAAGCCAATTAAGAGAATAAAAAGTTAATTTTAAATGTCATCCTCCACACAGTAAAATAATAATATTTCGTAATTCCGAAACACTAAAACTTGAAAAAGATACATGGAAATAAAATCAGTTAAAATTATTTTAACTCAAAGAGCTATTTCTGCCTTGTATACCTCTAAAAAATAGTGATTGTTATTCAACAGCAGAATATTACACTTTTTTGTGAATATATGACATATGTCTTGCTCTGTGCACAAACAAGTAACAAAGCCTGCATTACTACGACCTCTAATAAAGGAAATATTCTTATATTGTAGTGTGCATGACAAAATATTTAATCTTGAAATATTTATCAGGAAGTTCAATAATTGAACATGAAATCAAAAACATTTCTTGAGCAAACAAAAGTGGAATCCATCTTCAAAAGATTAAAATATAAATAGGCTTTCCACCAAAGAGGTACATTAACATGATCTGAACAATTAAGAAAAGTTTATTTAGTGGTCTCCAGAAATGAAATGTATAGGTTTGAAAAGCACAAAACAAATCTGTTTAATTCTTTCAATAAGAGTAAATAAAAATAGTAATGTGATGTTGAGGAAAGGTCATAGGCTCTCGATTGGATTAATAGCATGAACTTTTTGATCTAACTGTTCATGTCATTAGGAGAGCAGAGAACAGGAGAGTGCAGTGTACTTATTTCAGGGATGCATGCAAAACTAACATTTTTAATTATTTTTTTTTTAATATGCCCTGACAGTTTTGTGAGTGTCATCTACCCAGTACACACTTTAAACCCATTCTGTTATGTGGGATGTTGACTCTAGGGCAGAACTGCCCATTCTTCTCTTTAGACCATCTAGAAATAAGACTTGGAATATATATGTATACACATAAATACAAACCACATACACACATATATATAAAATTAATTCTATATATTTCTTCTTAATTAGACCCCAAGCAGATAAATTAGCATGTTAATGATATTTTTCTCTAGTTTATCTGCTGACTATGAAAAAAAAATATGAGCATATTGAACATGGAAATGTTCTCCTTTTGACAAACAAAAAGACCTCACATGTTTGGCAGCACATTTGTGCCCCACTTTTGTACAGGATTTCTTGGTGGTTTTGCATACATGTCTGTCTAGAATATTCATTATCTCTTAATGTGCGTATTCTTGATCTTAAAGAGAGGTATAAAGTTCTACAATCAAAGTTTCAGAAAGTTACCAAGTTTACAAAATCATTTGCTGCGTGCTGGCTTTGTGAATTCCCTGTCAGGGTCCTGGAAGTACTGCCTGGTCTGCCTGCCCCTGCCCAATCCAGGACTCCAATCACATGGCCAGAGGTCAAGGATCCCCTGTTAGTCCCTCAGGGCCCTCAGTCCCTGCCTTGCCCGTGGGCCCTGCTGACCCACATCCTTGCCTGGCCTCAGCACAGCCACATCTCCAGGGAGGTGCCTAAATCCTGAGGCTGGCATTGCCCCAGTGCCCATAGCTGCCTGCTTCTGGCTGGGAGGGTGGGATGGACTCTTGAGTTCCCAGTGCATGGTCTCCAGGAAGCACCCATCCTCACTGAGCCTCGCATCCTGCTACTTGGCTGTACAGATTATAATCACAGATTCTAGTTATGTCAGGTTTTTAGTCAACTTAATAGAACAGTTTTAAAATATTCATCTTGGAATGTGTTTTGTAAAATATAAATTCCTGAAATTTCATGTCTTTTTTTTTTTTAATAAATTTTCATGTTGCTTTTTTTGATATTAAAACAATACCAATACTATCTAACATGGACTCAAGAATGTGTACCACATACTAAACAGAATTATATGTTTTCACTAAAAACATATTTGAGTTGTTGCTAATTAAGATGTTCACTTTATTCTCAAGCCTGAGTGTAATGGGCTGATTCAAATAGCTCCAAGTAGCAGCAAATATCAGAGTTTGAGAAGTAAGTGGTTGTTTAAACTATGTAATTGCAATATACTCTCAAAAATGTTCAAGTGATTCTTGATCATTATTTGTCACATTAAATAAGGGATTAACCCAAAGAGATGTCAAATAATAATTGTTTGACATTAATTTTTGCATCTCCTTTCCGAAAGTTTGAGTTCAGATCTTGGGGTTTGTTTTGCATTGTTTTCCAGGGAGAGAGGTAGGGGTGCAGATTTGGTAGGGTTTTTCACTGCAGTTTTTGATCAGGGAAGGTTTTCAAAATGTTGTAAAAGTATATATGAAAAATATATAGTCAAAACTATTATGCATAGAAAACAAATCTACTGTTCTAAATATTAAAATGCTTAGAGTAGAACTACTTTTTCTAGACATCATTGTATTCTAATGATAGGCTATATCATAGGTGAACAAGTTTCAAGTGTATCTATGGTAAAAACGCCATTTAAGGCATGGCGGACAGCACTGTTGATTTGGGGGTTTGTTGGTTGTTTTGAGTTTTTTGGTTTATTAGTTTGGGGTTTGTTGGTTTTTGTGGGTGGCTTTTTTTATGGATTTGTTATGTTATTGGTTTTGTTGTGTTTTTTCTTTTATTTCTGTGTTTGATTTTGTATTTTTTCTTCTTTATGTAATCTGTTCTTGCCAATTCTGTCTGTCTTCTTGTCATCAAATACACTACTGCAAGAAATTTTGATTCTGTAGTTAACAATACTACTGCATCAATTGTTCATTTTATTAACCATATTCTTAGTAGATGTACTAGGATATATAAATGCAAAGAGCTTTTCTGTTGAAAGGGGCTGGGGGAAGCTCTGCCTCAATCATCTGATTCTAGGCTACTGGCCTTCAGTTAAATGCATAAGTGACTAGTGTCTTCAACTTCTGTTAAAGGGAGTCACTGTTTGTAGCTGCAACATTCTTTTAAACAAGAGCTTTGCAAGACTGGACCACAGCTTGGAGATATAGATGCTGTTATGGCCATTAGTCATGTTTTGAAACATGCTTCCTTCTACAAATGCCAGATAAATTAAGAGATCATTGTAAAAAAAAAAAAAAAAGTGGAATTTATTTTTAATTTAGACCAGTTAATTTTTTCTAGGATTTATATTCTTGAAATCCTCCTCTGCCTTCCCCTCTTCACTATTTCTACATTTATAAATCTTTGATATTGATTAATAGGTGTCTTGGTCTCATCGCAAAAATTATTTTGAAAGAGTGCGAAGGAGAAAGATGAATTAATCTTTAACACATTTAATTAACCTCAGTTTAAACAGCAATATTAGTCAGCCCTTTCCCTCAGGTATCAGATTTTGAAAGCTCTGTTTACAGTAGCATTTCTTCACAATCAGTGGTATGATGGAAAAGTCATATATTTAGAAAACATGCTTAAGTTGGTTTAATTTCAGCCACTGTTTGCACATTGGACCATTTGGGTGTTGTTGTGATGGAGATAGTAATAAGAGTACTTGTACCTTATGAGTATTTTGTTTCTCCTTTTGCAACTGGAGGTTACACGCTTGGAAATTTCAATTTTTAAACTTTAAGATTAAAGCTTTATAATCAGAAAAACTGATGGAAATACACTCAAATTATTAGATACTATACAGTATGCAATACATTACCAAATGTTTCTGATTTTGAGATATCCTCATATTCTGAACCCAGGTTCAGTGGGCCATGAAAAGAAGTAGTAAGACCCTGAACACAACCAATTGTTCTACTGTTTGGTACTGGTTAATCATAATAATAATTTTAAACAATCTTGACCAAAATTTTAGTGTAAAATAAAATCTCCCTGGTCTCCCAGCTTGCCTCTAAGTGCACATTATTTCAACTTTGCCCTTCATATGTTAACAAATATTTGGAACTATATGGAATGGAACTAACTGAAGTTAAGACAGAGTATCTGAAGTGATTGCAGGTTTATATAACATATAGCACACATTTCAGCTATCTATCGTGAAAAAGAGACATGGAAAACCTAAAGATACTGTCTTAATGACTCTTTCAAGTCATTGCTACATCAGACTTAATTTCAGCTGAAAAGTAAAATGGTAGGAAAAATCTGTGTGTTTCATTGGCACTAAAAAAAAAACAAAAACAAAACCAAAAAACCCAACCAAACAAAAAACCCAACCAAACAAAAAACAACAACAAACCAGAAAAAAACCCCCACCCCAAAACAGAATCCAAACACCTCCTTCTCAGTGTGCAATCCAGTTCAGAAAGAAATAAGTCTACCAACACTAGTTAAATGTGGATTCCACTTGACACACACTTAGGTGCACCCTTTTAAATGTAACTGTCTTGTACCTAAAAATCTGTTGGCTGCTTCTCTTCCTCTGATGTCACAGAAAGGAAAGATAAAACCTGGGCACGGGTGAAAAATTTTGTTTTCAATACAAGATAGAATTAACCAAATAGATCCGCACTGTCTGGAATTTTACTTTATTATAGTTTCAACCATGCAATATTCTTGAAGAACTGCTCTGACTGATATATGAATATCATTGAACCTCCAGTGTTTTCTGGAAAATGGAATTTTTGATTAAATTTTTCTCCTAAGAAACATTGAAATCAGCAAACTTTGTGTTTCACTGCATTATGCATTGTGGGAAAGGTGATAAACTCGTGTGCAGTAGAAAACATGCAATTACCATTACTGTTAAGATGCCAATTTGACTTTTTTAAGCTACAAAGGCATAATTAATTTGAACACTGGATACTGACTCACATTTATTCTTCTTACATTCTCAATGGAGAATTGTTCTACTTCTTTGCAGTACGTTGAGTAACACAATAGAATAATAGAATTCGATTAACATGAATATGAGGATTTTTTCATTTGAATGAATTCGAAAAATTATATCCATTGAATATCAGAGCCACTAAGACTTCCTTCCAAGCAAGCTAGGTGATATTAATGAGAAGTGTTTCTTTTTGCCTGGATGGTTTTTTAGATGGCAGAGTGAGTTTGAAGAGGCACTATGTTAAGAATTCTTATATATTCTGTAATCTTTTATTTCCTACTCAGAGGAATTCATACAGCCAACATGATGAGCATTGACTGGTGAAATAATGATCCCTCCAAACCTGGTGGAACAAAGACACAGAAGTGAACATTTATTGAGGATCTCACAGATACTTATAAGGTTCTGAGGGGAGAGTTCTGGAACTTGCTCGTGACTGGGTGAGGATAGGGACCGAGTGGGTAACTAGCAACCGAATAGCCAATGGGGAACAACTCATCCAATGACAGGTGATAGGAGAGGCAGGCATGGTGCTGACAGCTACATCAGCAATTCGAGGCAGAGGTGATCCCAAACGGGGCCGTCCTGGCCCGGACCCCCAGGGGGCTACTCAGGCAGGTCCCTGCTGCTGCCACTTGTCAGCAGCCCCTCAAGCCTCAGCAGTGCAATGACTCATTGGAGACGAAGCCTGAGGGAGAATACACAGGAAGGGCTAACAACCATGCAGGTGGTTACAGAAAACTTTCCAAACCAAAAACAACACAGTAAAACACATAACTTTTAAACTTCAACAACAAAAGTTTCTCATATGTGTAGCTTGCCAGGTCCAGGCTGCTCTTCAGTGTTTTTGTCCTTAGAGATCCATTTTAGTGTTCTCCCACACCAACACAGAGAAAAATCTATAACTTCAAAAATATATATCTGCTAACATTTAAATTGACCAAACAATGTCAAAAATGAAGACTTCACATGCTGGGATTTTAAACAAGTGATTTTTCTTTCTTACTGTGAAAACAGCATAAATAAATGTTATGTGCATACTCTCTTCTGAAAGAAATGGGTGTTACTGTTATTTTAAGCAACATATATCTACATGTTTGCCTTATCTCCTTTTAAGTTAACTCAATCTTCAAAAATATTTCCAGTTCTACTTTTTTGGTTTTTTGGTTTGTTTATATTAAGAATGTTCCAGCCACAGTTACTGTGCATGGAGATGAATAGATTCCATGATTGCCTCCAATAACTTAACATTTTTATGGAGAATTTGGATTTTTAAGAATAGGTGGCTAATTGGGATGATTAGGAACCTTTTCACAAAAATCTTTCTGTTTGCTTTTTGGAAGAATGATCTGACTTGTGACATGTGGAAATATCTTGATTTTGACAAGGAGGCTTTTCAGCCCAAACTTTGCTAGGGTCTTTCAGGGATCACAGCAGACATATTGGTCTTATTGGTCTTCCTTCTACTCAGTCTTTTCCAGAAAGTTGCAGATGACAGAATTTTTTTCTCTTAAAACAAAACAAAACAAAACAAAACAACAACCAAACCAAACTTGAATGGACCCTAAAATGCTTCCTGTGAGCAGGCGAGTATTCAATAATTCCCAGGAAAGCAGGGCGTCATCACACATAACAGTGAATTGGAAAGACAAACGTCATCACTCCAAACACCTCACCTCTTGTTCTTCTCGCTTCTTTATATACTCTCTATATAGTTTAAACTAAACCAAGAGTAAGTGGCTTATTGATTTAATAATGGCACATAAATTAATCAGCAATCAGTGAACTATAGATTCCAGATAATTATCTGCAATTCAAAAGAAAAATCACTTACTAGGAGCTTCTAGAATCTTAATATTTGCCCACAATTTTCTCAACATCTTTGTCCCTCTAATCCTGAAAAGCTTTAGTAATGCACACACACACACACACACACACACACACACACTTACCCTCACTTACACACACAGACTTACCCTGCCTTACTTACCCTTCTGAGGGTGCCCCAGCTTTAGGCAAACCTGTGCATACCCAAGTACACTATTGATCTACATGCTAATAAGAAAGCACTCCACAAGTTCACGTTCACAACCTCTGAGTGTGGATCTCTGTGTGCCACACTGCATCCTGGTACTGCAGCACCTGGGAACAGGTACTGCACACCAATTGAAAGCTTGCGATGATGGGGAGCCCTGAGTGCTGCTTCTTCCACTCCAAGCTCTCTCTCCACTGTTAAAAAGTATTTGTCTTTTTTATGTCTCTTTTCAAGTTGAATCCTTTGTTTCAAATGATTCTGTGAATTCCTAGCTACTTTTTAATCTGATTGATGGTCATAATTTTCTTTCATATGAAGAGAACAAACACTCTCACAAAGAACTTTGGATGTCCCATTGATATACACTGTGTATATAATCACGTTAATGCCTTAACATCGGTTGTTATTCAGGTCAGAGGTGAGCCCTGAGGGCACTCCACACCAGTCTAAATGAATAAGCCAGTTAGAGAATAATAAAATGTGACATTTTAAAAGCAGAATACTATAAAGTGATGGTTCAAAAAATTCATCCATTCAGAAATAGTTCTAGGAGTTTTTCATGAGACTTTCCTGTGGTACAACTTTTCATACTATGTGGGATATGGCTTCCTCCCACTTTCTGTGTCTCAGCTTTGCCTGTGTCATGTTCTTCCATTGCTAACTGAACTGTATGTTAGCTTCCACATCAGATGTCCTATTTTTCATTGTCATCTGTCTCATTTCTTCACATCAGAACAAAGAGGATGGAAAGCCTCATTAAATTGGAAACATAGTCATTTTCATCAGTTTGCTGTCAGCGCACACAGATGTAATTGGTAAGAGGTGAAAATCAGTAAGATATCCAGCCCAAGCTGTCTACAGCATAGTGCTTAATACAGTGGATTCCTCAAAGATATATGTATACATTCAATGTACCTAAGTATATATATATATCCATGTAGAAGAATATTTCAGTAACACAGGCCATAATGTGTTACTAGAAGCCTATATGCACAGTCCAGGCCAGGGAGAAAGGGAAAACGGTGCCCCTGTGTTTTAGAACAGTAGCCAGAAGAGCAGTAAACAATAAGAGGAATGTGGCAGTTGCTATTAGGAACGGATAAGCACATCGATACAGGGGCATAGTTTTGAGAAGAGCACCAATCCAGGGGATGGAGCCGTTTGTACACCCCAGCCACTGTCCAATAAGATTCCTGTACTATTGTTAAGTGTGGATGTAATGTAAACAATAAACTGGAGCAGTTGACGATACCTTTAAGAGGAGAATGTCCTGTCTCTGGGCGTCGTAACCTGGAAGAGCTTGATAAACCAATATTAGATTTAACCCCACCGCTTCCCCGCTTCATATGCATTCAATGAGTTAAAAGTTATCTCTTTGAATACATATATATATATAAGGGAAGAATAAAAAACTCAGATTTTTTCAGTGTAATGGATGCATTCCCAGATTTTTATACTTTAGGACAGGGAAATTAGGGAGTAAAGAAACAGGCACAAAACCCATAACAAGTTATTTTTTTCAAAGTCAGAATTGCATGTGATATAGTACTTATGATTCCAATTTCAGCTGGGAGAGAAACAAATGGGAGAGTGTCCAAAGGATCTGGAGAAAGCATAGATGTTAACTAGAAAGGGAAAGTTCACAAGGGTGGTATTTAACAAAATGATTATGGAGAGAAAGAACAATGAAAGAGATAGATCTTCTGGGAAATTGTTTTGAATGAAGTCTAGCTTTAAAAGATGCCCAGTGTGTTGTTGTAAATACACCCATTTCCACAAAAGAGAAACAATATTCCTCACAGAATTGGAAAGAAGAAATCTATGGCATTATGTTCCTGCACAAAAAACAAGGCATATGGTTATCTTTAGCATTATGCAGCTCTGCATTTAATGACAGGCTGCCAGAATTAACAAAGCTTCTCCTGAAATGCTGAGATTAACATGCTAAACATGCTGGTCATGCTGTGTCTTGACCTGAAGCTTTTTCCTTGTAAGCGAGGTTTGTTTTTCCTCCCAGAGGAACTGCAGATATAAAACCGTAATAAGGAAACACACACAAGTAGAGAGTTTAGTGTTTTGGTTTTTGTTTTTGTTTTTTTGTTGTTGTTGTTTATTTTTTTAATAAGCATAGGTTTACAGAATAAAATAAAATGGTAGGAGAAATGTACTGGCTTTTTCTACTACTTTCAATCACATTTTTTTAAGTAAATTAAAATGTAGGTTTTCAAATGACCACTTAACCAAATACTGTTGCCTATGAAACAACATGCTAATACTTTCAGAACAATAGCAATATTTGTTTTATATATACATTTGAGATACAGCAATATATTTGTTTTACTAAATTTAAAGATGAGTTAATTCTATATTTTAATTACATAATCTAATTTCATACTAGTAAATCTCTGAATCATCTGTCTGAGTATAGGACTAACAACTTTATTTTTAGCTTAATTTAGCATGTTATTAATTTCTATGTTTCACAATAGGACTGAAAGGAACTGAAGAGCCCAAATTAGCTATCCAGCAGATGAGATTGTAGAACTTATGACAAACTGACTAAAACTTTACTCTGAGTTACTTATATGAGGTTCTGTAACTTCATTAGAAGCTATCAATTTAAGTTTGAGATTAGAATATAAATAAATGATATGTATTTGTTTGTACACATCTCATGCTCACTTACATAGAAAATATTTGCCATAAAGTCTGCACACCCTGGTGCTTTCTAGGGAATTTCACAAGATATTCTCAGTCCTCTGATGCTGTTCTTTTGAAGTAGATATTTTATGTAGTTGTGTAGGTTTCCAAGTGGATACCAAGGTCCTTGGAATATTTTTATCAGTTCTTGTTTTTAAAACACTTTTTCATTAGCTTTAATGAAGTTCACAGAGTCATAATTTCTGAAAATTAAGTTTTCCAAGCAAAAATACATAAACATTGATCCTGGAGCTTTACTGACAAAGAAATGTTCAAAAAATTAGTTTTAGTAAGGTGGATTCATTATTCCACTATCTATATTCACAGTAGTAAAAGTTCAAATGTTCAGTGTATCAATTCAGTCTTTGAATAGCCTTTCTGTGCCTCCAAAGGGACCTGCCAGACAGAAATGTGTTTAATGGAAATGCACACTATGTTCTGATGGTAAGGGTAAATTAACTCAAGATCAAAACAAAACTAGGTTTCTTTGGAACCTGTGTTACCTCGTTTAAAACTACACTAGGGTAATTTCATGGCAGTCTGCTATGCAGGTGCACACCAGTGAAGAGACAAGAATAAGTGCTATATAACTTTTTGGGGGGAGGTTAACAATAATTCTCTTTTTCTTTAGTTTCAAAGCTAATACCCCTGTAATTAGCATGACCCGATACATGTTTTCACTGTCTTTCATAAATAGAACAGAACAAGATTACAAAATGTGAAATACCCTCTTGGGTGCCCTTGATTAAT
>VWZD01000675.1:243657-271893 GCA_013396695.1 Sakesphorus luctuosus
GAGGGGAGGGGGGTGTTGGGGAAGTTAAGCCCACTAAGCTTGTCACTGGAGGATTGCTTCAAGTTGCACGCTAAGTTTAAGTGAAAATACTTTCCTGTAATGTCTCATTTATTGACTCTTTTCTATATTTGGAAGAAATTTCTCAGTACTACACACATCACAACACCTTCCATTTCTCTGGGATATTTTTCATAAAGATATTGTTTACTTTGTGCACAAAACTGTGAGGAAATGTCTAAAATAATATATTTGGAGTAAGTGAATGAGTTGAGAGATTTAGTTTATTCATATTGGTGCAGTAGTGAAGATACATATCCAAGGGTCCTGAGACTCAGTATGTTGTCTGTACAGGGTTAGACTATGACGTTATAGCTAAAAACATGCACATTGGCTATGAGGTCAGTCCTTTGAAGGTCTGAGCACTTACAGGTAACACTAGTTACATTAAGTGCCAGTGCTATAGCAGAAAGTCCCTTAAAATTTAGAGAGGACTGAGAAAGAGAATTTGTTACTGATGAATGTGTAGTCATGTCTCCTGTTGGTTTCTGCAGAAGGCTTGTGCATGCCAGAGATTATGAAATATATCAGGGTTACCTAATGTTTCATGCAATGTTTAATGTGAATTTATTAATACACACAAAGGCAGAGATAGTCAGCCAGCTGCCTGAATAAGCAAGATAATAATTGAATTTTAAGTTCCCAAGACATCAGACTAATACAGGCTGATTAGAACATTTTCCATATAGACCCTAAAACCAGAAAAATGGGGCAGTTTTGGAAGGTGTGTCATGGCTTCCAAGTGTACAGACGCAGTTCTCACTCTGTGGGAATACGCTGTGAAATGGATCCCAGAGAAAGACAGCGCTAAAAGGCACCCTGAATTCTACACGAGACTTATTGTTGGAGCATTTTCTCTGTACGGTTTTGAGTTCAAAAAAGTTCCGTACACCTCTACCTTTTCCGCTCCTCACGTTCATTCCCCCTCCTCATGTATTCCCCCTGCAGTTTGTCCCTAATGCCGTGCTGCTGAGGCATTGGGGCTATCTCCCGAGCACAGCCCCTGCCACATGCAACCAATACAGCTACTGTGGCGAGTGTCACTGCCATGCAACAGCTCTGGAACCCACCAGGGCGTCTGAACCAGGGCGGCCCCTCCTGAGGGGATTGTCCCTGTGGCCACACTGCCGGTGGTCCACTGGAAATACACCTGCTCCTTTCATCTGTCCTGTCCCAATCCCTGAGTCCCTATGGGTTAATTCTGTTGTCACTTGACAAATGTTTCTCCATTGGCTATCTGAGTTGTCAGTTATCCATTGTCCCCCTTCCCTTGCCCTCTTGTGTCCAAGTTCCAAAGCCCTCCCCTCAGATTTCCTTCCTCTTTCTAGGACTCTGCTCTTGATGTTTAATGGTTACCGACATACTGTTCACCCAATCCCTTTTAAGTTTCCACCCTGTCCTGAGTACCTCCCCTAACCAACCTTTTATAAGTTGGCTCCTTCATTAATAAAGTACTTTTTTGGTTTACTCTCTCACTGGGTGTGGAGGGTTTCCCTGGGAGCCGATTCCCCCCAGTCTGTTATCACTCTATCACTCTCCCTCCTCAGCAGGACAGGGCAGGAAAAATACATCAAAAGGCTCATAGGTTGAGATAAGGGTAGGGAGGGATCACTCAGCAATTACCATCATGGGCAAAACAGACTTGACTAGGAAAAAATAATTAAATTTATTACCAATCAAGTCAGAGTAGGAGGACAAATAAAAGAAAATCTTAAACCCAGCTTCCCCATCCATCCTCTTAATCCAGGACTTCATTTTATTCACAATTCTCCACCCTTCCCTAGCAGCGGTGCAGGGGGATGGGCAATGGCAGTTATGGTCGCTTCATTACACACTGCCTCTGTTGCTCCTTTCTCATCAAAGAGAGGACTACTCACACTCCTCCCCTGCTCCAGCCCAGAGTCTCTTTCATGGAAGGCAGTTCTTCATAAATGTTTGCAACTTCCTTCTCTGGGCTGCAGTTCACAAACTGCTCCAGTGTGGATCCCTTTCTACGGGGCACAGTCCTTCAGGAACAGGCTGCTCTGACATCAGTCCTCCACAGGGTCACAAATCCTGCCAGAAAACCTGCTCCAGCATGGGCTTCTGTCCCCATTAGTTCACAGATCCAGCCAGGACCCTGCTCCAGTGCAGGTTGCACATGGATACAGAACATCCTTTGGGCATGCACCTGCTCTTTTGTGGGAACCTTCATGGGCTGCATGTGGATCTCTGCTCAACCATCGACCTCCATTGGCTTCAGAGGAATAGCCTTCATCTCCATGGTCTTCACCATGGGCTGCAGATTAATCTCTGCTACAGCACGTGGAGCACATCCTCCCCGTCTTTTCCTCACTGACCTTGGTGTCTGAAGAGCTGTTTCTCTTAGACACTCTCACTCTTTTCTCTGCTGGAATTGCTTCTATGTAGTAACTTTTTCCCCCCTACACTAAATAAGTTATCACTGATTGGTTTGGCTTGGCCAGCAGTTGGTCTGTCTTGGCATTTCCTCCATCTGGCATTTGCTCCATTGCACATAAGGGAAGCTTCCAGCAGCTTCTCAGAGAAATCATCCCTATAGCACTCCTGCAACAAAAACCTTGCCACACAAACCAAATCCAACCAGATAGCTTTAAAATCAGGACACAAATCAGAGGTTTTCTACAATACTTGGATACATCTCAGACTCTAAAGCAATCAGAAAGCTATCTACTTCATGGATATGGGCTATGACCCTGTTTTGCTTCTATTTGATACTGTATTCAGTATTGTAATTGAGGCAGGAACAGATTTTAGGGATGCTGACTCTTGGCTTAGCCTGACACCTTCTAAATTTTTTTAAACAAGAAAGAGATATCAGAAAATTTTCAAGCATTTTCATTTCAGAACCTCTCATTTCCATGACAACATTGAATTGTCCCAGGGAGATGGATATTTTAGTAGCCACAGAGCTTTTCTCATATGCTAGTTACTTCACAAAATATGAATTGTATTTTAGCATGTCATAAGAATGCTTTGATTTCTTTACAATTATAGAATTGTTTGTCAGGAAAAGACCGTTAAGATCATCAGTCCAACCATCAACTTATCAGTGCCAAATCCCCCACTGAACCATGTTTCTTGGTGCCACATCTACATATTTTTTAAATACTTCCAGGGATAGTGACTCAACCACTTCCCTAGGCAGCCTGTTCCAAGGCTTGACAACCCTTTCTGTGAAGAAATTCCTCCTAATGTCCANACATCTTTCATAGACCAGGTAGCTCAGAGTTCCATACAGCCTGACCTTGAACACTTCCAGGGACGGGGCATCCTGAAGGGACTTCCCTAAGCCTTCATTTCTCCAGGCTAAACAACCCCAGTTCCCTCAGACACTACTCATATGACTTGTGCTCCAGACCCTTCACTACCTTTGCTGCCCTTGTCTGGACATGCTCCAGCACCTCAATGTCCTTCTTGTAGTGAGAGACTCAAAACTAAACACAGGATTTGAGGTGTGGCCTCACCCGTGCNTTTGAGGTGTGGCCTCACCTGTGCCAAGTACAGAGGGAAAATCACTTCCCTAGTCCTGCTGGAATTTTGATACAGGCCAGGATGCCATTAGTCTTCTTGGCTGCCTGGGCACACTGCTGGCTCATGTTCAGCTGCTGTTGACCAACATTACCAGGTCTTTTTCCACCAGGCATCTTTCCAGTCACTCATTCCTCAACCTGTACTGATGCATGAGGTAGTTAGGAGCCAAGTGCAGGACCTGGCACTTTGCCTTCTTGAACTTCATGCAATCGGCCTTGGCCCATCAATCCAGCCTCCATATTCTTCTGTAGAGACTTCCTACTCTAGGGCAGATTGACACTTCTGCCCAACTTGGTGTTATTCAAATGTAAACATTCTCAGTGGGTAGCTAAGAATTCCATAAGTTGATGAATATTTATATGTATTCATAAGGGTAGACATCTGCCATGTTTTGCATATTTATGATCTAGTTCTATGTTAGAGTTCTTGAGGGAGGTCAGGCAGAATAAGCCCTTATTGCTTTGCAGTGTAGTTTTCAATGTTCCTGAATTTGGAATGCACCTGCTTGGCAGGTTAAATGAATTGCCGCCGCAGTCCTACTACGAACAATCTAAATTTCATGAGAAATAATGAAAGTGCATAAAATACAAAAGGGCAGAAATTTTAGGGGCTTTATATAAATTTTTATAAAATCACAGAGTATTTGAGGCTGAGAGGCAGCTCTGCAAATCCAACTTTCCTGCTCAAGGCAGGATGAACTCAGGTTTTTGTCCTGTCAAGTTTTGAATAACTCCAAAAATGGAGAGTCCACAATTTCTTTAGGCAGCCTGCTTCTGAATTTGACCATCCACAAAGTAAAAATTTGGTCCTTACCTCCAAATAGAACTTCTTCTGTTTAAAGCTGTTTCAATTGTCTCTTGTGCTGTCACTGGGCACTGCCGAGAAGAGTTCACTCTTCTTCATACCCTCGCATCAGCTATTTATATGTACTGATAAGATCCCCCTGAGACTTTTTCAGGCTAGGCACTCCCAGATCAGCCTTTACTTGAATTAAAGTTACTATAGGCCCTTTGTCATCTATCTGTCCCTTCCCTGGACTTGCTTGAGCATGTCCATATTTCACTAGTACTGGAGAGCTCAGCACTGGGAAAAGCACTCCAGATATGTCTCACTAGTGCTGAGTAGAGAGAGGGAATCACCTCTCTTCACCTGCTAGTAACACTTTTACTGTAGCCCAGGAGGTTGCTGACCTTTGTGTCAAAGGCACATTGCTGGTCTGGCTCATGTTCAAGCCTTTTCCTGACAAGTTGTTTTCCTGCTTGTTGACAGCTAGTCTGTACTGTGCAGGTGGAAGAATTCTGACTTCTGTTGTGGAATTTCATTGTGTTCCTGTTAGTCAATTTCTCCACCCTGTTGAGGCACCTCTGAATGGCAGGCCACCTCCCTCAATCGTGCAACCTCTTGAAGGACGTTGTGAGCTTGGTCAGGCAGGATTTCTCCTTTGCAAATCCAGCTTGAGTGGTCCCATTCACCTTCTTGTCCTTGATATACTTGGAAATGATTTCCAGGATTATTTGCTGCATTACTTTCTGAGGGATTGAGGTGTAAAAGACCAGACTGAAGTTTCCTTGACCTTCCTCTTAGCCCTCTTGAAGATAAGAACGAGATTTGCTTTGTTCTGGCCCTTTGGAACCTCTCATAATTTGTGTGATATTTAAAGAATAATTGAGACTGATCTCACAATGATACCAGCCAGCTCCCCCAGTACTTTTGTGTGCATCTCATCAGGCACTATGGACTTGTATATGTCCAGGGCCAGGTTGGTGTCCTTGCCCATGACAGGGGTGTTGGAATTAAATGATCTTTAAGGCCCCTTCCAACCCAAACCATTCTATGCTTCTATGATTCTGTGGTTTAAATGTTCCTTTGAATGATCCTCCTTCACTGAGTGTAATGTGTGTCTTTGTTTCTCCAGACTGGTCTCAAAGGCCAGGGATTGCTGAAGACTGACTTTACCACTGGAGAACAAGTTGAAGAAGGCATTAAGTATGGGAAGAAAGCCTTCAATGTGGAAAGAAGAAGGGTGTGTATGGGACTTTTGGAGTAATGGAGTTTGTCTGCCTGAGTAACCATGACAGGACTTGAATGCAATGAAATGTCCCAAAACACTGTCAAAAAAGGAAATTCCTGTGAGACAAGCCATCATGATAGGAACTTGTGATAAGGGCAGATGGCAACCACAGGCCTGTTAAGGCAAATCTGGGTAAACTACTTGAACAAAAATTCCCACTATGGAAAACTGTGAGAAGGGAAAGCATTAATTACAGATTTAAATGAAGGTAAGGGTTTGAAATCAGCACATCAACAAAATTCCGCTGTGCAGGGAATGGGAAAGAAAACAACTGCTTACACCCATGCCATCTTAAGTTGTGAGGACATTTGAGATGCCCCATCAATATCCAAGACTTGGACTGTGATATCCCAGAAGCGGTACCCCAGAAGCATGACACTGGGGACTGTGCTGGTTTAAAGGTAAACTGGCAGGAGAAATGAACCCAGCTCAAAAGAGATTACAAGTTAGGGTTGAAATGTACTAAAAAGATTACAATAAATACAATGACACAGAGAAAAATTGGGTCTAACCCACAAAAACCAAAAGTATAACCCAACACCCTGAGGCACAAACAGGATGGTGTTCATTAATCCCTGTGCTGAGAACCACGTGGTCGTCCTCAGTATAAAGTAAAAGGAAAGGAGAACTTGTTGGTGAGGAAGATGGTCACGGTCTGGTCAAGAGTGACAGTCACAGTGGATCTGACAAGTGGTACCAGAAGTCCCAAAACCCTCAGATTATATTTGCTGAGGTTCAGGTGGGAATGCCCAGTACATCCCTCAGGGCAGGGAGTTTCACAATGGGTGATTAAACTCTGTGAGTCATGGGATATTTTTGGAATCCTTGATGGTCTAGGTCATTGCAACTGCCTATTGTGCCAGTCCCTAATAGCCTATGAGCAGACATGACCCCTCAGGCTGGGTGTTAAGGTGCTAATGCCTCCCTAGAGGGGAGTTATCACAGTTGACTCACTGGTGTGAAGACGGAAACATTCCTGTGCTTCCCAGGGTTCTTCAACACCCACCTTGCAGCCTGAGGTGAAAGGTGTGCCTGGCAGCTGCTGCAAACGATCCATTATTAACAGTTCATGACAAATGACATAGAGGATGTAGAATACACTGTTTTGGTGACACCTACACAGTGATAAACTGGACCTGGCCACTGTAACTAGGACAGGGACCCTCACCACCAGGAAGACCAGAAGAAGGACCTGTTGGGATGCTGTTGGAATCCATGTGGTGGTGATCATTTTACTTACTCTGTCTCTCACTCTCACTCTCTTTCTCCCTATCTTCCTCTCTTTCTATTTCTCTCTCTCTTTACTGTTAAATAAAAACCTTACTATTACCTTTGCCATATGGTCTTGTTTGCACCTTAGTTCGTGCAGAGGCACTGTTTAATAACCATATTCTAAAAAACCATCACACATGATGGAGCTATGCTCTGCTGGTTTCCTGGAGATGGCTTTGCTTGAATGTGCAGCTTTTACTAACTTATTAAACTGTCCTCTCAATGCACATTTTCTCTCTTTCATCCTTTCTATTCTATCCCTATCTCACTGGAAGGAAATGACTGAATAGAGCTAAGATATGATTCAGTTAGGATTATGACAAATACAAGCAAAGATTTTTAGTTATACTTCAAATGTGCACTAACTGGGAAAGTTGTTAACAGTGCTTCATATTACTGAATTAAACAGGTACCACTGTTAATGTAAATACTAAATACCAGTATTTCATTTTATGATAAATATGGATGGAAAGTCATCAATTCATACATTTATTATTATAGTAAAGTTCGTTATAAGGGTTCTGCTATTTGAATTATGCCCATATGTAGTGATTGAGTAAACAGAACAAAAATCTCATTGGTACATAGAACTTCTGAAATCAGACATTTCATAGCAATACTCGATGACAATCTTGAGTCTTGTGGTAGAACAACAACAAAAAAAATCCTTAGGCAATATTGTTAGTTTTAGTTGCATTCATGTGACCTATATAAACTTCAGTTAGAGGATGATGGTTCTCATAATAGTAGCTTTTTTTGCTTTGTTTAACTACAAACAGCCAGAATGGTTGGTCTGAGCTGGCCAAAAGGTTACTTCATACCATGTAATGTCACAACCAAAAATCAAAACAGATGTTTTTCAAAGCAGCTGTTGCCCAGTCACTAGCCAGGCATCAAATTCCTTTGGAGACATGCTGAGTGATTGCTTTTACGTAACCTCTTTTTTTTTCCTCTTCATTTATTATATTTTTATATCAGCTTACAAGTTTCTCACATTTGCTTTTACCTTTCATTCTTTTGTCCCACTGCTGACTGTAGTTTTTTGAAGTAGATTGTTATCTATAGAGTAACACTGGGAAATACAGGGAGAGGGAAGTACTTCCACAACCTGACTCCAGCCATAGAAATTAAGCATGCAAGTCGTGTAATTAATTTCACTGTGCTCGAGTAGAAACCAAAGGAATCAAGAGCAATTCCTGCCCATCTCCCAGTTCTGTATTTACACCAGTCTTTTGCAAGCTGAAAAGAAACCCATTTTTGCAGACCAGAGATAAACTACATACTGTGCTCAACATTTGGATCTGGAAACTGAAGAGATCTGAACCCCTGGATGCAGTGATATATACCTACCCAGAGGCCAACAGCTCTGGGGAAGAAATTCACCTGTAGGAATAAATCTAGATCACTTTGTTTGAGCTCATGCTCTGAACAACCTCCCCAAGGATTCCTGTCTTTATTATACATATACTATTGGGCTGGCCCTCTAATTGCATATCAAGCAATTTAAACTACTCTGAGTAGATACTGATCAGAGGCCAACTCTTGACCATACACAGATTGTAAGAGTAAACTGTTGTATTATTCTAGCTGTCATGTCACTATTACTTGCTGTGGTTTAAAATTTTGGACTAAAAATTTGATCTTGAATCAAATGGGACCAGTATATCTTCAGGATCCCATTAGGATACTGGTAAGTTACACATCAGCAGACCAGTGAAGAGTAAATTAATAGAACTTGCCAGGAAATTGAAATATGTAGCACACAAAAGTTCCTCTAGATTATATGAAAAAATAGGAATAAAAAATTTGGGTTTTTTAATGGCGTTTTTGAATTAAAAAATCTTTTTTATGTGAGCCCAGTTAGAAGTACTTGGACATTCTCCCAGGTCTAAGGCTTTTTTTTTCAGTCATCTTCTTTCTGCCAGGAACTAATCTGTTTTGATGTAATCCTGTATTTCTAACTCAGAATAAGCTTTTTTGTTTCAGGCAGTCATCCATCTGTCATAAGTATTGTTACACATTTTTAATTTCTCTAACAGTTTCTAGTATGTATTATGGTTTTATAAATAGATATTTAGCATTTTGTATTTAGTCAACACTTGGCATAAATATTATGTTAGAACTTTTTTGGAAACAGTTACAACAATTGAAAATGAAACTAATTTTTTCTTGACTATTGTTTGATTAGGAAAATAATTCGGTAGAAATTGGCTCCATTCACAGACTTACTCAGTATTGGAACCACTGTACTTTGTCTTCAGAAATCCTTATTTGTTCACTATGTTTAGAAGAAGGATCTGGGAGTGATTTTTTCCTTGTGCGAGGATGGTTATTAATGTTTCCATGAATACAAAGTTTAGCTGTGCCCCCAGCAAAATAGCCACTGATGCTATTACCACACACAGCTGATTTCAACGTATCAGAAGTTATTGAACTCTTTCAAGAACTCAGGGTATCTGATAGCCTTTAAACCATTTTTTCCATCTGATGTAGGATCAGCTTTCTAGTCTTGTCACTGAAACTGCCCAGACCTAGACCTGCTCCTGAATATCTGCACTCTGTCTCTTACGCTTCCATTCATACTTTGCTTGTAGATCAGCTGTATTCTTGTGTTACAGTTTAAACCCATCTGGCAACTGAGCCCCAATCAACAGCTTGCCACACCAGTGGGATGGGGAAGAAAATCAGAATAACAAAAGTAAGAAAATTCATAGGTTGAGGAACAGACAGTTTAATAGGGTAAGCAAAAACCATACACACAAGCAAAGCAAAATACGGAATCATTCACTACTTCCCATGGGCAGTAGGGTGCTCAGCCATGCATGGGAAAGCAGGGCTCCATTTATGGGTAACAGTGACCTGGAAAGATAAATATCATTACTCCAAGTGTCCCACCATTCCTTCTTCTTTCCCCAGCTTTATGTGCTGAACATAACACCATATGGTATGGAATATCCCTTGGGGTGGTTGGAGTCAGCTGACCAACCTGTGTCCCTTCCCAACTTGTTGTGCATCCCTTGGCTCCTCGCTGGCAGGGTAAGAAGCAGAAAGGGCCTTGATGCTATGAAAGCACTGCTGAACAATATTACATTATCTATATTATCAACACTCTTTTCAGTATAAATCAAAAATACAGTCCCATACAAGCTGTTTCCTCATAGTCCTGAGTTTCCTCATATGTCCTTTCTGAAATTTGTCCCTAGACACAAGCTTTTTTCTTGTCCCAGTGCCTTTCTTTGATATTCACTCACTGAACTGTATAAACATGTGTAAATCTCTTAACCTTTGACATAATGGATTTTCCAAGGGCTTCATCATTCCTAAAGCTTGAATAGAATCTGACACAAAACATTTTAAATACTTAAGTGATCATGATGACAGTCTTTCAATAAGACCTAATGGCTATAAAGATGATGTGAATGGCTTCTATAAATTGAGTCACTAAGCCAACCAGACCTATTAAGTTTGAATAATAAACACTTTGAGGGGAATAAGCTATGACAAAATCATGAACTGCTGATCAGAAAATGTTTTTTGGACATATTCTAGTTTATGAGGATCATGGGCAGGTCATGGTGCTACTGTGCTTATATACAAATAACTTGTGCAGCAACAAGAAATACTTCTGTGCACTTGTGTTGAAGCAGGTTGTAGATGGGGCCATTATTTTTTACAGTATTTGGGCATTAAAGGATGAAATTTCTATCAACAATTACAACAAGCAACCTCAGAGTTTCTTAAATTAATTTTTATTGTTATTATATTTCAAGTGTTGTAAATTCTTTTGTTAGATAACTGTTTCTTCTCGTGAGCCTTCTTTACTGTCTGGTACTTTTATCAGAGATTTCTGAGCGTATATGTGATTTTCAATACTCTAAATGAACTATACTCACTTTGAGCTGTACAGACTCAATATTGTGAAAATACAGAATTATTCTAGGAAAGGTGACACCTTCTTGCAAAATCTTTATAAACATAAAAGTATTTCACTCAAGAGATTAGCATTGAAATGAAGATTTAAGAATAACTTTCTGTGTCGTGATCTCCCTCTCTCAGCTTTTTCTTTCTTGGAGAAATTTGCTTTTATCAGAAGGACCTCAGCCTTTTATAATTGTAATTAATAAAGTTTATGGAGCAATTTTCAGGACTTTTGTTTCAAAGGGATCTTTCTAACAATAAGGTTCACTTTTGCAATGACATATCACTGCTGAAGATGACATCTAGTCCAATTTTGAAAAGTTTTATCTGTCCTCCTCAGGTAGACATTTTACAATTCAAGCATTTTTCAGGAAGTCTCTAGTCTTGAGACAGCTGGAGTGACTTCTGATCCATGCTGCTGTACCAAAAAAAATGAAGGGGATTTGAATGTACTTCGGACCAACAGGAAAGGACATATCTATAAAGCTGAAACCTAGAGGTAGACACTGAAAGGAAAGAGGACATAGCATTTTGATTGTTTCCAGGAATTTTCAGTATATGACAATATGAAACTGCTATGCAAGTAGGTGGAAACTAATTTTCAAGAGTACTGAGTTATATTAGGAAAAAATCGTGAATTAATTAAAAAAATTGAATAATTAATAAATCTGTTGTCTCAAAGTGCAGCCTAAACAGGGGTATTGTGCAATAAATGAGAAAGAAATCTCTGATAGCAATAAACCCAAAGAAAATTAATTATCAGAAATGGTAAAATTTAATGTAAATCATGAATCTTTAATGATATGGTCTCTAATTCTGAAAGTTCTGGTGTTCCATCAATGATAATTTCAGTATATGGCAGAGTGTGGCTATTTTACAGGATGGTTGTGGAACACACAGGAAATGTAAGCAAATGTGTGAATATGTTTGCTGGGGAATATAAATCAAATTTAATTAATCTTTGCTTTGTTGGTTTTGTTCAAATAAAATCAGTTGGTACTATTCTCCATGTTGCACCCTTCTCTTCTCCGTATATTATCTTCAATAGGCTTTTTTTTTTCCTAAATATGCTGCTTTCATTCTTTATTTTATATGTAGATGTCGATTTTGAAAGAAGTATGATGAAAAAAGTAGAGCATCATAGAATTACAAAAAGCTTCCTGTGAAAAGATCTCCACAGTTCGTTCAGTTCAACTCAGAGCATAACTATTGCTGGATGGACATGATTAGAGGTGCATGATTCATACGGGAATTGTTCAACGCTTTTCAATAGTTTATAATCCTACAATAAGAAGCTAATTTAAACAAAGGCAAATGGTAGCAAATTTTAACTCATATGTGTTCCGACCTTAAACACGAAAGGGTGTCTTTTATAATCTCAACAACAGCAACAACAAAAAACACATACAAGGACCCACCAAAAAAAACCCAAAACCCAACACCACAAAATACACTTCAGATTTTTTCTTAGGTTTTTCCTTACTCAGACGTTGTGTGGTAGAAATCTTTTGAAGTTTATTTTTTCTTTTTTCTTAGTTATAGATTTCCCTTTCTCCTCACTTGTTTCAAAGAGAAAGTGAAATAAACAAAGAACATAGAGACTTGGGGAGTTGTCTGAAAATTCAAACACTTGAGTTCAAAGACTCAGAAAGAAATCTTATGTTTATAAATTAGTGTTTATAATTCTAAGAATCTTATTTTTATATATTGATGCTTCTTTATAATTCCCTTTTTCAGTTTAAGGTGAAAATATAATTGCTTCAGTTACTTCCTTTTTTTTTTTTTAATCCACTGTTAAAGAAAGACAGTGGTTAATGAGAGTGTTAAAGAAAAGGCAGGTCTTTCCTTTCTATTCTACCAAAAAAAGTTTCAAAGATTCTTGAAATTCCTGTGAGTAGCAATTGCATCTGATTTTGAAAGATATCTGAAAAGAAGGCTTATCTTTTGGCATTGCAAATTCCAAGTCATGCTTCATAATCTATGCTTATATAAAAATGTTTGGATATTGATTAAAAAGGGAACTTTAGTTAATGTTATGGGAATTTGGGGAAAAAAGCAGTCTTACAACAATCCTTTACACACACAAACAAAGAAATGTCATGGTTCATAATGTCTCTTCAGTATAAGGAAGACATAAACAGACTGAAGAGAGTCCAAAAAGGATGATTAGGGGGCTGGAACATCTCTCAGATAAGGAGGTGTGAGAAAGCTGGGACTGTTCAGCTTCAAGGGGGAGTACTTAGCAATGTTTATAAATATCTGGCGGGAGGGTGCAAAGAATCATATCCAGACTCTTATCAGTGATTTTAGTGACAGAAAACAAGGCAATGGACACAAACTGAAACTCCGGGATAGTCTCTCTTAGCATCAGGAAACACTTAATGTGAGAGTGACCAATCACTGGCACAGATTGCTCAGAAAGCTTGTGAAGTCTCCACCCTGGAGATACCCAAAAGCAGTCTGGGCATGGTCCTGTGGTCCTGCATAACAGGCTCTTGAGGGCCCTGCTTTAGCAAGGGATTAGATGAGATCACTTCCGGAAGTCACTTCCAATGTCAATCATGGTGTGATTCTGTGATTTCCAGTTTTGCCAATTCAGAGAATAATAAGAAGGTGTGCATAGGAGCTCACCCACACCACGCCCCCCGGTATCTCTGATTGGCCATGGCACCACTCACTCCAGCTCGAGGGCAATGGGTGCTCAGGGAACCAGATGTCCCACCGGGGGGAGTGGCCACAGTAGCCAAACCGTATAAACAGAGCCACTGGGCCTCCATGTTGTTCAGCCTTCTATCTCTGGACCTGCCATGTGACTCTCGGCAGTAATTATTTTTCTCTCTTTCTCTCTTTACTTCTTTCTTCTCTCAATCTCTCTTTTCTTTCACTCCTGGGTAACTTAAAACCCTTGAGTGGTATTGATGTTTGCCAGTGCTCTGGTACAATGATTTTCCTATTTTGTATATTATCACTGTAAAGCCTTTTGCCAACACACTTATTTTCTTACTAAATTAAAAAAAGTTCTCTCGAGAAGCACTTGTACCATGTTCTTCTTACACGATTCAATGTATCAAAGAACCAAAGGCTTTGCAAGAATTCATGTGAGTGAAATCTCTTGGAGTATTAAAGTAAAACTCACACCAAAGTTTGAGGCCTTGGAACTGGGGCTTTTAACCATGCACACTGTAGGGGTAACAGTGTATGTGTGTGTATGAAGAGATTGATATAGAGCAGTTCAGAGTGTAGCCTTGAAGGAAAGCAGTTTAGAGTACACCCTTAAGGAGCAGAGAGCTATCTGTAGAGTGTGTGGTGTCTTGTGACCAATGGGATGCTTTTATGTACGTGAAGTGAATTGGTTAACCAATAATGTCATGACGTGTTAGATACAAGAGGATATAAAAGGTGTTGGTATAACTAAGCTCTCCTAGTTGTAAGCCTTCTGATCAAGCCTTCTGATGCCTGCTGTGCCTGAGCTCTCCTGATCGTCATCAACACAATCCCCTAACCCTAGAAAGGGTGACCCCAATACACACAAGCTAAGTAAAACAAGGAATTCAGTCACTTGATCAGCAGGTAGGTGTTTGGCCATCCCCAGGAAAGCAGGGCTTCATCCCACCTAACAGATGATACTTAGGGGGACAAACATCATCACTATAAAGGCCCCTTTTGCCTGTTCTTTCCCTCAGCTTTATATGCTGAGCATGACACTATGTGGTATGGAATGTCACCTTGGTCAGTTGGTGTCAACTGCCCTAGCTATGCACTCCCAGCCCCTGGGAGTGTAGTAAGAGAGGCAGAAAAGGCAATGGCGCTGTGTAAGCACTGCTCAGCAGTAACACAAACATTTCTATATTATCAATGCTATTTCCAGCACAAGTCCAAAACTCAGTCCAGTACCAGCTACTATGAAGAAAATTGACTATATGCAAGTCTAAACCACTATAGAGAATTAGGTCTCTCTTCTCTTAGAAAATTCTTCATGTTATTATTAAAGATGCTATCCATAACTCAAATTTCAGTTATGTGCAGCACACAGTGTATTTACTGTACACTATGAGGAAGAGATTTGGTATATTTCAGGAGTTTTATACATATATTTTGTGGCTAAATGTAAAAAAGAGAATAATAAAAGTGATCATGAAAATATTAAAAGTTCTCTATGACAGTAATTGTTTTCCTCACATTGAGCAGTAGTTTACTTCAGAGGTTTTAATGAAATCAAAAGCCAGAGAGGAAGAATGAAGCAAGTAGGTCTAAAGGAGTCACTCATGAGCATAGGCTTTACCCATTTTAATAGTATTGGTGAAAACTTAAAGTAGACCCTATAAATGTTTATGGCTAATGAGTTTTTATTTAATTTTCTATTTACCTGGTCTGGGATAAAAGAAATTGCTCTCTAGGCACAGGACTGCTCAGAAAAAAACCAAACCAAACCAAACCAAAAACCCCAGTAAGAAATGTCAGGTACTGGTATTAAAGCAAAACTCATGCAAAACTGGCAGCAAAACTTACCATAAATAAGCTCTGCATTTTTTCTCAATTGATTTATTGAGTTTAAAAGCGTGTCAGGTTCTTAGAAAATTATGCAGGAGAATTCTTTTTACTAGAAGTAACAAGATGAAAATATGCTGTCTTTAACTTGGAGAAAGCATTTGATAAATTTATCAGAATGTTTCTTTGTTTCATAAACCCACACTATTTCATCAAATAACATTTAGCTTAAAATATTGTTTTCTCTGAAATTTTCAAAGCTGGAACATATCAAAGGAAAACAGCAAATAGTGAAAGAAGCAATTTTTCGTATGAGAATATCAAAATAAAGTAGTGAGGGGAAACAAAGCCCCATTGTAAGAACCTCAAATGCACAGTCCAAGAAACAGAAGAGAAAAAATGAGGAAAATAAATTTACCAATTCCCAGTGTTATCTGGAAATTAAGAACATATTTTCAGAAAATATATTCTGATTTTGATACTTTTAAGTATTCACATGGCATGCAAGAAACCAATATAGGAGGAAGAGACATCTGTATTTGACTCAAATACATGAAAAGCTCTTATGATTAAAAATTAGTCTGGTTTTGTCTCCAGTTTTACCTCTGACCAGAAAATAGGTCCTTAGAAGTAGGAAAAATTCCATGATAAAAAACCCCAAATAACTGGTGATAAAACAAATCTTTTCAATAGTGAAATATGTTGTTGAAAAGTTCCTTGTAGATGCTTAGTTTCTAATTGAAAGAAATACCAATTTTATCTCTGAAGTGTAAATATATACCTGAAATTTTGCTGAACTGATCATAAATATCCCATCTAAAATAATGTAAAAATGTACCATGGATTAAAAATTAAGCTGATGGTTACTTGCTCTAAGGTTTTCTTTACTTGGTAATGAACAGGATAAATTGCACTGAACTGCATTTTATAGTGTCACTGAAAAAATTACAGTAGCACTCAAACTACTTCCTACAATAGTCACAGAGAATGCAGCAGAGATGATTTAATCTAAATTAGCTTATTTAAGCATAGACACCTGCTTTGTCCCTTGCTCCACTAGGAACTACCAATCGAGTGGTGATTACACATAACTAACTGAATTTTGTTTGATTTCAGGGAATCTTCATTAATTCTGAAAATACTACAGTTTCCAAATTCATGTGTTCAAATGAATAAATGAAAAAAGGCTTATTTTCAAGTGTGCATTAATAGACCAATGGAATCCCCACTGTTTAATGAAAACATATTTCTGCAAAATATGGTGTCAACAAGGAAGAGTGGGGGACGAGGCAGAAAACAATAAGAATTTCCACCTAAAAATTTGTTTCAGTCTGAAAGATCTGCACCCTGTAAACATAGTAAAAAATCAGCCTGGAAATAAAAGGAGGGTTATCTGAGTAATGAGAAGAATTAGAATTCCTAGAAAATATTCCAATTTATTTTTCATTCCTCAGCATGAACTGTAACAAATTAGATCCCATGCAGTGAGGAAAGTGAAAAAAGTGACGTGGGCTTACTAATTGCTGAACTGATAAATACACATGCAGAAAACCAAATTTTCTCTAATTAAGTATTTTGATGAATATTAATGATATTTCAAAGGAAAATTCAGAAAAAACCAAGCAAACAAACAAAACCAACCAACCAAACAAACAAAAAACACAAAACCCACCAAGCAGAAACTTCCAGCTGGCTGCCCAAAGGGGACAATTTATATTAGTAATAAAATAGAAAGAGAATAAATCTCATACCCTAGTCAACTGTTTCAATATTCTCAATTAATTTTTGACTACGTCAGGAAAACCATAAGCATTCTATGATTTAAAAGCAAGAGGCATTTCACATCTTCATCAACCATATTTCTGATATTAGCAGGGATTCTCTAGCTCAAACTAAGTCAGAAAAGTTACATATACAATGTGTTTTGACATTGAATCATCTACCACTAAAATAGCTGGCTACTTGCAAAAGAACTACTTTGACACCTAACCTAAGAAGCAGAATTTTGGCCCACTGTCAATTGAAAGAGCTCTGTGACCTCATTCCTGTCTCATTATATTAACCTGGGGGACACTTGTGGTACCAGTACCCACATTATACACAGTGGACTGCCTAGAAACCTTTTTTTGCCTAGGTGTCAGAGAGCACTGGACTTCCTTCTGGAAGAAACCTGCTTTCTCAGAGTACCTCTTGTCCAATGCACTGTAGGTAAGGATGCAGCTGGGCGATACAATACAAGCAAACAAACAAACTTGTTGTCTTTTCTCAAAGCTCATATGCTGCCTGTAGTTCAGCATGGGCTTGTGTGCAAACTACAAATGGCAGGCTGAGGTCAGGGAAGAAAAAAGTAGATCTGTTGTGCAAGTGACCCCAGCCATTCTTATTCTTTTAATTTGGTTATTTGGAGTGAGTTCTTGACTTCCACCATAGCTAATTGTAATTCTGCAGGAAACATGCAGAAAACCAAAACAGAAAAGAAATACTTCCTTAAATTTCTTCATCAGCCTTTATATTAAACACACTTGTATTTTCAAAATCTTACTTATTTTACTTGTGAATTATTTGTATTATTTCCTATTTGTCTCTGATGATAATTCTCTCATTACTGTATAATGTTTCTCATTTGCTACATTTACTCCATTCCTATAAGAACTGCCATGAAATGGCTCTTACTGCCATTCCATCCTCTATATCATCTTCTGATAATCAGTCTTACTTTGCTTCTCTTTTGTTTTTATTTCTTTGTTCACTTTTTCTTTTTTTTTTTTGNATGGCAAACCTGTACACTTCACCTGTGAGTTGCTGTTCAGCACATTGGAAGAACAGAAAACCTACAGTGACTTCTAGAAAAAGCTTAATTTTCTGTATCAGCTGTGAAGATGAGTCCATTAACATAAGTTTAACTGAGCACATTGGCTTAGTAGGATGAATCAGATTTTCTTTTTGAAGATATACATAAATGTAATGCTTGTGGTTTAAAACCTGTGATATTGTGAACCTGGACTATTTTGCATTTTAAGATTTTTTGTTGTTTTGTTTTTGTTTTTTTCTTTTGTATTTCAGAATAATCAAATTGTATGTTTTAAAATGCATTTTAGAATCCTTTAGTTTGACAGAACTAACAATTGTATGTAAAAATATGTTAAAAACTGGACATACACTGTTGAAAATTAAATGTTTCCAGGTATCAGCAAATGCATTGGTTTAAGGCTTTCTAAAATTTCTTTCCTTCTGGAAATTTTTGATTGTTTGTTAGATAATGTAGGTGCAAAAGCCTATTCTTCCAACACACTATTATTTTATTAATAAACATTTATGTTAGTAAATTATTACACTCAAAAGTATAATCACAAACAAAGCAGAGATTCTGTGTCAGTTTACAGATGTTAAATTGGATTGTAATGCATGCCAGAAGTATACTACCTCAGTTAATGAAAGAATTCTGAGATAACCATAATGCTACTGTGTATCATGTTCACATTCTTGCACAAATTTGTTGTGTTTAGACTGATGTGCTGCTGCTATTCAATTAATAGAATCAGCAGCAGGCAATTTTAGAAAACATTTAGTTTTTTTCTTGTTCAACAAGTTATTCATATGTTTACTTAATAATGTTCTACATAACAAGAAATTAAGTAATTCTTCTTGCCCATTACAACTTTTGTAAGAAGCTTTTCATTTCTCTTTGTATAGATGCATGAATGTTCAACATGGTGTAATCCACAAGACTCAAGTAGGTCACTAATGAAATCCAGTTCAGAAATATGTGCTCCATATGCTTGTGCTAGGGTGGAAGGCAGACCTACTTTTTAAACTATTCCCAGTTATAGTGCTACATGTTTATAAAGATATATGCCCACTTCTCTGGACACATTGGCCTTCGTGTCTAGAAAAATTCCTCATCATACTTCATTTAATAGCACAGATGTAGCCATAGGGACCATTCATAAGGGAGTTGTGTATCTGCTCCATACTAAAGAAGGTCTTATCTTCTTTGTCAGTTTGAGTAGAAGGTATTATGAATTGTTTGTGTGTTTATGTGAGTAACCTGGCCACAGCATGGTGATTGGAAGCAGATGATATTTAAGGTCTCAGGTCATTCTATAATCTTCATTTAACTATTCTATTTTCTTTTTAATAAATACTTTTGTGCTTAAGTGTAAAGAAATCAAGTTAAAAAGGTACCATAGGAGGTATTTTTATATATATTTATATATTATTTGTTTCTGTCTTGTAAATAGCTGTAGGAAATGTAGAAAATAGGAAAATATTTTTCATATTTTTCTATTTACTTCATATGATCAGTTTTTTCCTCCAAATTTCCAAATTGTGGGAACTGAATGGATTAAAGTCTTGTTTTGGGCAAAAAGAGAAGAAAACAGAGCCTGTCTAACCAGAAACTTTAAAACTGAATAGGCAATGTATTTTAGAGAGTTGTTTTTGCTGAGGCAGTGTGAAGCCTCAGCCAATGGACATTAACTTTTAACACTGAACTTCCCTGGAGTGAGCTTCAAAAGAATCATGTAGACTATATTTAAGAAGAAACGCAGGATAAAAGGGAGATAGACACCAGAAACTATGGATATTTCCAAATCTTCCATGAATTTCAATATATGGTTTGTGTTGGTTTGGGCTCAGAATTTTCATTCTGTAAACCAAATAAAAAAATAATGATTATTTGGTTTAAGAAAAAGAAAAAACCTATTTCTTAGAAATAAAAACTGATGACCTCCTGGGAAATATGGAAGTAGATAATAAAACAGTCTTCCTATTTTCATGTTCCGAAGCAACTATAAAAAGACAATTCTGTTTCCTTGAAACTGTTTTTACATTTAAGGAAATCTGCAAACTCTTCCAAAAAAACTCAGTATGAGTAGGGAGAATCCAGAACTTCTGTATTCCAAGTCATTGCTTTCATTTGGAATACTCCAATTACCAAATCCTTGAAAGACTTAAACAGGAGGTGAATCTGAGACATTAGTTATCAGCCTCCTCCCCTACCCCTTACTATCAATAGTGCCTTCAGCAAATCACATTCCTCTAGCTGGAATGAATACGCTCACAGTTATCAAATATTGTAAATAGTGTGACCTGAAGACCTGGTAAACTAACAAGTCCTGCTGCAGAACATAAATAAAAAAGTAATTTTTAAAAACTTAAAATTTCATATGTGTCGGTTTCTTTCTGTGCAATCCCATAATACTTGCACTGACTTCCAATAAACTATAGTTTTTTGTTCCTACGGATAACATCAGTGGCTATAAACTCAATTGAGTATTTCAGGGATTTGTTTGCTTGTTGTTTCTGTTTTTTGCTTGTTTGTTTGTTTTTCCTAAAACAGGCAGGTTTTGATAACTAATTAAGATTTATTCAATATTTTCCCCAGAAGTTTCCTTCGTCTCTCCCTCTATCCCCGTCTTTCTCCCTTTCTTTCTCACCAGCAGAAACACTACTATGCATCTTCCTCTCAACTCTCCCCTTCCCACCCTCCACCAAGAAAAAAAGGATATTTAATAACAATCTTAAAAAACATCAAGGAAGTGCTAATTTAGATAATTAGTTTTCTGTTCCGGAATATTCTTCCAGGATTTGTGCAGCATTGAAGAGAAGGGAGAAAAAGGCAAGGAGTCCAGGTAAGGAAGTAGGAGAGTGTTTATCAAACAATCCGGGAGGTATTATAAGACTTCAGGGGACGAGACCCAGATCTGGGCTGGATTGGGTGAAAACTGTGGAAGGGGCGGGGTCAAAGGTCCATTAACCAATGAATTTAGGACAGGGGCAGGGCTGGCTGGAGCCCTGGCTCTGCCCCCCCAGCTACAAGGCACACACGGGGCTTCCCACCTTGGAATAACAGGGCAGAGAGGGGAGGAGGACCTGGGGGCACTCTGATCACTGGGGCTCCTGAGTGGGGGCGAGCACTGTCTGGCCCAGGACAGGGCAATCTAGCTTAATGGCTGACTCATCAAGAGAACAAAGAAGCTCAAGGGATACAATGGACAGCATGTGTTGGTCATCAGCACAGCACAGACAAGGTAACAGAATCAGGCAGGGGATTGAAAACTGCATTTTAAAACTTCAACAGCAAGTCACTGAGTTGTTCATGGTGTTTGTCCAGCACTGTCTTCCATGGGATTCATTTCAGCATATTCCTGAAAGGATTGATAAAATAGGATATAGAAGTAGCCATTCATATATGCCCTTGGAACCTAAAAGGTTTTCCTTAATTATAGAGTCTCACTAAGAGTGAAATAGAAGTATTGGGAAATCTGAATGAAAATCACTGTAGGACTTTTAATTTATATATTTTTTTTTATTTTCTTTTTGTCTTGTGCTGAGCTGGCAAACTGCCAGCTGCCCAGTACAGAGTTAGAGCTTCTTCCCCCCAACCCACCCAAGAAAAGGGAGAAAGGAAAAAACTCCAAAAGTAGGTTTACGCTGAAACTAACTATATATATTTATACAGAAAAAAATACAATATAACACACACGCAAGTTAGAAATAAGAAGAAATAACTTCCCACTCCCCACTAAACACAAAATCTCACCATTCTAACTACTAATCTCCCTAGAGAACTTAATCCCCAGCGAGACAGACTTAAGCAGAGAGAAAAACTAAGAACAAACATTTTCCTTCCCTAAGATAACATGGTGGTGAGCTGGTGCTCTGTGCTTGGGCCTCTCCATCCCTCCTGGGACTGCACGGTGTGTCCTGCTGGGACAACAGCTACAAAGCAACTGACCAAGCCACTATCACACTGGCTCTTACTCCTTTGGAGATGATGTCGTAATATGGTATGGAATACAATACTATTGGCTAGAAGAAGTCAGCTGTCAGCTAGCTCAACCCAGCTCAAGTCAGCTGACAGTGCCAGACCTACTCTGAAATTTAAAGCCTAAATTTAGGCCTACCTAGCTAAACCCATAACACTCTTTTTCCCTAGGAAAAATCGGTAAATTAGATTCTACTTTTAGTTGAAACGTTAACATTTCTGTTTTCAAGTGAGGAGATTAATTTTTTTTCTTTAGTGGGAAAAAAATCAAAGTTAACAGAGAGACAGAAAATTGGATTCTTTTTGGCCTGTTGTACTGCTGCGAAAAACAATCTAATGGAGATCTTATATCAAAGCTACACAATATAACTAATTTATGCCTTAAAACATTTAAAATTTTAAAATCAAGATAAAGTGGTTGTAAACGCAGGTAAGTTTTGAAAGAAAGGCCATTAAATATCTTAGAATAACAGTATTTTACTGTAGTGTAATAGTACATTTAAATAAAACTAATAATATACACTTTCATCTGCAGCAGTTTATCATGAGGCAATGTGAACAATCATTAAAATGATTCATTGCAGCTAAAACTCACTGAATATTTTTTGTAGTCTCCTTTAATATTTGTCTTTCAGGATTTCAATAAAACAAAAAAATATTATTTCTTGTATGCAGAACATATTGCACAAGTATTAACAAAGTTATTTAAAAAAGAGTAAAAAGCTCCATATATAGAAACAATTTTTTGCAAATCTTTATGACAGGGTTCTAAAGAGAGGCATAAATGCATCTTAATGTTTGTAAAGGCTGTGTTTCATAAACCGCTTAGACACTAAATACTTCAGTTTCAAGTTGCAAATTAAAATCTCATAACCTCAAAACTGAGAATAAAACTATCAAAATGCTGCTTTCAAAGAGACAGAGAAGTGCAACAGAAATACAGCTCCCATCTTATCCTTTAGGGGTTTGACTATAGAAAGTGAAATGGGATAGTCTCAAGAGAATCTATTTGATAAAAATAATAATTTCTAGGGACTAAGGGCAGTCTCATCTTCAAGACAATTATTACGTATGATAATAGGGTTATTATTTGGCATCATTTATTTTGCTAAAAGCATCTATCCCAGGAAATAGTCTCTTCCTCTCTGTAGTAATTTGAGCAGTATAGAGTGAATATCTCCTCCTGAGATGACTAGTCATGTCACACCACTCAGAATATCAAAAGTCTGCTTTGGGCTTCCTCTAATCTTAAATCATACACACACACACACACACACATATATATACATACACGCACCCCGGTTTTTTCCCCCAGTTCATAATTATCTGAATTGAAGCAAAGGCTCTGCTGAATAATCAAATATGGTACAGGATACAAAGCTCTGAGGAACATGGTCTAGTGGAAGGTGTGGGTGTTTGGAAAGTGATGATCTTTAATGTCGCTTTCAACTGAATTCTTGCCATGATTCTATGATTTTAGGAAATCTGAGACCATTTTCAAGAATATACAATAGTATAAATCACTAGTCTCACTTCAAATTTGAAATTAATTTACATTTCTGTTAGTAATATTTTGCATCTCTTCCAGCAAAGCGTTGATATTCTGTATTTTAAATTATGTGATTTCTTTCATGTGTAGATTGCTGCATACTTTCCTTACTTAATCTCAAAAGATTTTATGAACTTCACTTCTTTTATCTAAACATCTATTCATTTTTATTGTGAAACAATATATAAGAATGATTATGTAAAAATGCTGGAATGAATCAGCTGAATGAGGTACCATGAAAAGTAACTGTACAGAGCTGATGAAATAAAAGAGGTGAATAAATATGAGAAGATATTATCCTCCTTTAATATTTCCTTTTTTTCCCATTCTATAAAATTTATAACTATGCTGATGATTGAATTCAGAACATTTATCCACTAAATAATAATAATAGATATTTTCTCTGAAGAACAACTAATTTTTTCACTTCAATTAGAAGTTTTTCTTTGCAAACTCACTGATTTTGTTCTGAGAAAAATAAAACAGGTTTTTTTACTAACATAGGAAATTGTCATTACTTCTGCTTCTGAACTGAGCCTCAAATGCAGATGGGAGTAACTTTTTGCATATAGTATCTTGTTTCTGTGAAAATGACAGCTTTAGTGGCCACTCTGCAAGAGATGAGAGGTGTTTCTCACAGCAGCTGAGGTTAAATATCAGCCTGCCCTTTTCAAAGTTTAGCTGACTTGTAGCAGTGTTTCTACATGTATTCTGTAGGTCCCAGATCCAGGATGAGGGAGTTAGTGCTTCTGAGAGCAATAATCACTGTAAGTCCTGATGCAAACCATCCAGACACTTTCCATATAATCTTTCTCTTCTCTATAGGTCACCACTTGGTAAGAGGGAAAGAAATAAACAGCCCAGCCAAAACCCTCAGGATATACAGCTGATAAGACCGAAATAATACAACAACAAAAACAACAACAGCAACAAAGCAGGTGCTCAGTGTGGTGCTGACAAGAAGTAAACACCAATGCTGTGTTTCAGTAAAGTAATAATTATATATTGAAAAGCTCTCATGCTTAAAGTTTGTGTTCATATACAGGGCTGTTCATTTCATGATTTGAAATATATGATGACTATAATGGGAAATAAAATTAAAGATTTGAAAAATTTTTATAAATGCATCATGCATTTCAGCAAAGTTCAATCATTATTAAGACATGATCAATGCTTGAAATGTAAGATCCTAAAGCATAAAAATATAAATAAAAAAATTAGTTATTCACAGCCTTAGGATATGGCAGGACAAAAAGCAATGGCCAAAACCTAAAAAAATGAAAAGTCCAAACTGTACAGAAAAAAAAAAAAGAAGAAAGAAATAATAATAAAACTAATAAAAATCCCAAGGAAATACAAAAAAATGGGGGGGAAAAAGAGAGACGGTTATTAACAGGGAAAGTAATCAAGAAGACTATCAGATTACAAATGAATTTGGGACAATCAGCGTTGCAATGAGTTCTCCAGAAAATGCTGAGGAGAAGAAAGTGCAATAAGAGAGGTCCTTTCTAGTTCTGTCACTTATGATTCATTAGAATTCTTGTTTTCCTATTGATTTCCTTTATAATTGCCTCAGAAACAGCCCTATAGGCATTAACAGGATTAGATTACAATTTCAAAGTATCATTTGTTTGAAAAACATTTCTCCTCAATCAAGTTTACTCTAAGATCTACTTTCAATGCCTTGGAGGTTTTTTAATTCAGATTAGTTTAGTCTGCAACGTTTTAATTACTTCCAAGTGTCATGGATGTCCTTATTTACTGTTTTCAGTCTTTTAGATTTCTCCCTGGAATTGGCTGCAGAAATTGTGCAGCCCTGTTTTACCATGTCTGGTAGATGGTAGTTTCAGAGAGGGCATGCTGCATCCCCACAGACCTGTCACATCTGTATGCTCTTTATTGTGTATTGGTTCATGAATGAAAAAAATTCTGAGCTTTTTCCTTCTTCTTTGGAAATGTGATCCAAAGATTACAGTAGCAATGCAGCATTCATGTAATACTGAAGATCAAAAATCTCTGACCTCAATGTTCCCAGTGAATGCTTATTTTCAAATGGGGGAATGGGATAAAATGGGGGGGAGGGGAAAGCTAGTTCAGAAGTTTCATTGTGTCTTAGAAGGTTAAAAAACTTCAAAACTTAAAACTTCACATTTTAAGAAGACAAAGTGAGGGCAGGAAAAACTGAGAAAAAAGACTTTATCTCTTAAATTCAGAAGTGCATCTTAGTTCCTTTGCCACTCCCATTGTCTGGTGCCTTCTTCCTATGGATAAGGATATGCCTTCTTCCCATCCTTCCCTGATCTCAAATGCTCTTGCTTTGTCATTTATTGAATGTATGGTAACATCATCCAGAGATTCTCTTCTGCTTTCAAGATTCTTCTATCAAGTAAATCATTGATAAACTACTTCATTTAAAAATTTCTTTTACTTCCTATTGCACATGAGGTGTCACAGATTTATATTAGTAAATCAGCATTTAAATTATATATTTTTTATGCAGTCAATACATTAATAGCAAAAATTGTTGCTATCTTTCCAAGAGGAGAGAAAAGGAAATATTCTACTTTAAATGCTTAAGTAAACATCTGATACCCAACTTATTCCATGTGTAACTGATTGTCAAATGAATATAACTTGTATCTAATCTTACACATATATCATCTGTGACCCTAAGTACAATAAAAATCTTTAAAATCTAGACTTATGGGACTTATCTATTCAATTTCATTTCTAATGTCTATAAACATATCAAAGACTGAGTGGAAGAACTCATGGTAATATTTTTTTTTTCTTTTTGTGCTAATATTGTTTTAAATTTTTTCATCTGCCATGCTTTCAAAATGAAATAAATTTAGTAAGCCTGAAGTAATTAAAGTACATTTAGGCAACTGAAAACTTTTCCTTATCCATAAGTCATACAACTTCCAGTAACACACATACGTATCTTTTTCCTGCATTTACAACAAAAATATTTGTAATGTCTGAGCACTTTGTAGTTGTCCTGAAGAGCTTTTAATGATTAATGTCATTATAGTGCTCACTGAGTTCTAGATCGAGCAGATAATTTAGACTTTTTCCTCAAAAGTACTACTCTTCCAATTAAATGTTACATAATTTTGATGAGATTTGGTGAACCATCTAAAGTCACTACCTTGCGAAGTTGTATTCAACTCTCAATTACCCAGACATGTCTGAAGACCTTCAATCTTGACTAAGATGATCTACTGCTATTTGGGCTGAATTTCAATTGTATAATTATTTCAATTATATGGGTTTTACTTTTTTGGGTTTTTTGGTTTGGTTCGGGGTTTTTTTGGGGGGGCGAGGGGGGTTTGGTTTGGTTTTGTGTGTGTGTGTGTGTGTGGTTGGTTGGTTGGTTGGTTGGTTGTTTTTAATTTGGACACCTCAGTGGGAAACTGATCCTGAAACCATCAACTTCAGCAATGCTTATGCTCACATTTGTCATAATTGCTGCTTCCTCAAGTCATGCACCCTTGTCTAGACAACAACCAACCAGGAAGGGTCTACAGCAGTTTTGAATTATGCTGGTTAGAATATGAGTGTGCCACAACATCCTGAACAGTTACTGATACTCATACACAAATTTTCCCACAGTGACCTTAGCCATAGCTGTACCACTGTGTTCTGTTGCACTCTTCAGAATTCTCAGGGGAGCTTATTCATCAGGAGTGAAAGCATCAAGGTAGCTTTTTTATAGTCCATCGCCTCAGTGTCTTTCCTTTTGTGATAGAAAAGTAACCAAGCAAGGTATATCTCATGGTATAATATATATGGAAGACACTAAAACCATGGGTTGTATGTTTGGTTCTCTCAGTTCTCCTCAGCTTCTAGTCTGCAAAAATGAAATCCAATTTACTAATATGATATAAAGAATACATAGAGAATGTAGCTTATATTCCATTGGGTCTTTTTAGAAACTAACTTCTGTGATTTGTGTCTACTTATGTAAATGACAGAGAAATCAGTGGTAATCTAATTTTTTACCTGGATTTGAAAGTGTTAATGGTCACATGCTTTAACATGAAAATACATAACTGAATTCTGTATGTTTCTTTCAAACAATATTAAATTGTTGCTTCATTATACTTTCTTATTATTTATTTATCTGTTAAAATACACGTGTAATACGAATGTTTTGGTCTACCTCATTTTTGCATGGAGCAATAAATAATGGCCATTTCTTTACTCCCATTGTTTGCTGTTGCATAGTTCTGGACTTAGTATCAAGTTATCTACTAATTACCATACGTTATCTGGGCTGGACATTATGTATGTTTAGACTTAAACTTTTTTTTTATTTCTTCTGTATTTCAGCTATGGTTTNTGATGATCCATGTTTAATCAGGGTACTGTCATAAATCAGGTACAGTATCTGCATATCACAGTAAAATGAATAGAAAACCTAATTAGAACATCAAAAGGACAAATTTTGTTTCTATTTGATGGCAGGCATTGCTCTCGGACTTTCTACATACAGATTCATAAGTAAAATGTTGGGGAAAAAAGAAGAATCTTGGCAGCATCACTTGATAGACATTT
>VWZD01000675.1:294919-310030 GCA_013396695.1 Sakesphorus luctuosus
TTATGATTACATTCACAGGTTTATCAGGGAATATCAGTATATATTATTTATTTATTTATTCCCTTTTTAAAATTTTATTTTACTTCGGAGCAGTTCAATGTAAAAAAGTTTGCTATGAGAGTAATAGCAATAAGATTAGCCCTTAGTTTTCTTGTAAGCTTTTCTTTTATTTATTATAAAAATCATGGAAAATAAACAATTCTGAATTAGAATGATCATAACAACCTAATTCTATATAAGACAAAAGACAGAGATAGATTTAAAGGCTAATACAGGTATCACCATCAACTGAGGCAGGGCTGCTCAAAATATGACTGATCTATGTGTCTTATAGTTCAGACAGATTTCTAAAAGATCAAAATATGTGTGAATAATTCAAATAAAATAGAAATAAAACATCCTAAAAGTAATAAATGACCATAGAGTGGATTCATAATGAGGGTTAGAAGACCTTTCAGGCTGATGTTCTGGGAATTCACTAAGAAATAATTATTAGATTAGATTAGATTCTTGAAAGATCTAGGGCCATATACCTACATCTGAGATTTGCTAAACTGAATTAGATTAGAAAGATTTTTAAAGGGAGTATAACGAGGACAATTCTTGTTATGATGTAATCAGGCAATAGATAAAGTAGACAAATCTGTTCCCATTACTAATAATACCTCTGTCTGGCTTGTCAGTACGAGTAGAAGAAAAGTCTGTAAGATAATTGTGATAAGGACAATGAGGTAATCACAGAAATTAATATAATATGTAGACTAAGTCTGAAAGGAGTTTGATAGGTTGCTTTTAGTCTTCCGTTTTGTCTTTGTATCATTTAGTTTCTGGATCTCCTATTTTGAGCATTTTTTTTCTTTTTCTTTTGGGGATTGTCATCTGAGTTGTATGAATAATCTGTCAATAATAATGTGAGCTAGTTAGGTAATTTCTTACTTGGCAGTTTGTATACAAGATTTAGACCCAAACATCATTTAGTAAGGTACAGATAAAAAGCTTGCCAACATTTGCAGGAGAGATTATTTGCTGTATGTTTTTGTAGCTTTTGTTTCAATGCCTATGCTGAAACAAAACATTATATGATTGACATTTTTTGTTTTTGAAAACAAAGACTTGAGTTTGTCTAAATTGATCTACACAGAAATCTTGTGCATTTTTATGCATTTCTTATGCTATTGTCAATACTTTTGCAAAACTAATCCAGATATCAGATGTTAGAGGGAAATTCTTCCTGTGTATTTTGTTGCAAAAGCAGAATGCACAAGAGCTGCCAATACACCTAAATTCAACCTTCATATGTTTGTGGTTTGGAGGCACTCTGCTACTATGTCTGTAAACAAAACAAATTTCTAAAGTCCCGTACTAGACAGAGGTATAAACTGAGTGGCAATAAGAACATTATTTTATTTATGAGTAATTGAATCTCATAATCTGCCAGACAATTTTGCAAGAAGAATTATTAAATTTCATATTCCTCCAGGCATGACTTTAAAATTAAGAGAATTTTTAAGGAAACAGTTTAAGAAAAGCAACCTAATATATAAAAAATAAACAATTCTGCTAAAAGGCTGTTTCTGGAAATATATATGGGATACTGTCATTGAGGATTTTGTGTAGGGCAGCTGCAAGACTCAGGCCACACCCCATTGTGAAGTGTAGCCTTAAAGTCATTTACTAAGCAGGATGGGCAAAGTGAGTGGATAGCAGTGCCTGTTTGAGATAAAAATCTATTTTTATTTCTGTTCATAGAGTCACAAAATCTCTGAAGCCAGGAGAAATCTCTGGAGATTGCTGAGTCCAGCCCCACTGCTCAGAGCAGGCTCAACTATAATAGATTGCTCATGGTTGTGTTAAGTCAGGTTTTGAATATATCCAAGAGTAAACACTCCAAAGCTTGCCTGATCGATGTGTTCTAGGGCTCAAACATCTCACAGTAAAAAAAAAAGGTTTTTGTTATGTTTAAATGAAAAATTCTGTATTTGTCCCCTCTGCCCCCTTTTCTCTCAGTGATTATCACTCAGACCAGTCTGGCTTCTGGTTTTGGCTTCCCATAATCAAATATTTTCCTACAGTCATGAGATTCTCCCTGAGCCTTCTCCTCTTTGGATGAAGCAGTCTCAATACTTCTGTTTCTTTTACTATGAAAGGTGTTCCAGTCCTTTAATCATCATTGTGATTTTTTGTTTGCCTTGTTCCAGTATGTCCATGTCTTTCCACTGTGGAGGCCAGAAAGAGACACACAACTCTGACAAAGTCTTACCAGCAGTGAGAGGAAGAATCACTCCACTGCACTTGCTGTCTACATTGTTGCTAAGAGACTTCAAGATGCTGTTGACCTTCTTTATCACAAGAATACATGGCTTACTCATGTTCAATTTGTTGCCTATGAAGACCACCAGGGCCTTTTCTGAACTTCCCAGCTGGTTGGCCCCAGCATGTGCAGGTGCATCAGGTTATTCCTCTGTAGGTGCAGGACTTTGTGCTTGCCTCTGTTAATCTTTGTGAGTCTCATCATGATACTGTACTCATAAACTGTCAGTCAAGTGCCTCTCCTGTTCACTTGTGACGAGTGCCATGGTACAAGCAGCACAGGACACTTGCTTCAACTACATGATGTGTCCCAGTCCTGGATGGTGATCTGGCTCTCATGCGTAGTGGTTTCATCTTGGACTTAGGCTTCGGTAAGGTGTCAAATATCAGATGCATGTGTTGTCCCACACAGGGCTACTGTCTTAGTGAGTCTTTTTTGTTTTGGATGTTTGTTTGTTTGTTTGTTTGTTTTTACTTTTAGATTGTGGGCATAAGCTGCCGAGTTAATTGTAAATTAGGTAGCACCAATCTGATCTCTCTTACTTTCCATTTATATAATGCCAAATTGGTATTGTTACCTCTGTGACTATTTTCCTTAAGCTTCTGTCCCAACTATTTGGCAGGAATGTAAATTTGGTAACAGTTCCACGGCAAAACTCATCCATGCTTCCCTGTAGATCACAGTAACAATCTAATCAGACACTAGCCAATATAGTCCAGGTCTTTTTTATTTAAGCAAGGCTTTCAGATAGGCTTCTTCCTGCAACAAATAAAGAAGAATAATTTAAATAGTGTAATGTAGAATCTTAAAGTTTTTGAGAAAAAAAGTAAGCAACAAGTTTTTTAGGGATAAGCTTTGTCCAAGCTTCAAAGAGCTGGTATGTATTTATAAATTTAATGCTGACCAACAAGGCCCTCTGTGTTTGGACAGTATCATCTAAGTTCTAGCATGATTGATTGCTATAAGATCCACAGTAGTTTTGAAGAAAAAAATCCACACAGTCAGTCACCGCCTTTACAAAAGTAACAGTCTGAGCAATTACTATGTAAAGGTGTTTAAGACAGGGCTGTGTTATAGCTGTGCAGGTTCTTCTTGGAGACTTTCAGTTCATCATTAAGTGCTGATGATCTGATTGTTATTGCACTCATTGTTTTCTAGAAAGTCCACAACAGTGTTGTATTGCTACCATTTGCCATTCCTGCAGTATTTAATTAGCCAAGTAAATACAATAGTTGGATGGGAATTCTTTGAAAAGGACACTAAAAAATGCAAAACAAGGAGGAGTAAGAAAGGGTAAGGATGGAAGGAATCACATATGAGCTAAAAGAAAAGAGACATGGAACTTCAGTATCAGTTTTGCTGATTAAAGTTTTATTTGATTTTTGCTTTAGAATGGAGCAAAATTTTGGCTTTTACTGTGGTTTCATTTGCAAATGGTTATCAACAGACTCATGCAAGACCTATATATGTGTGTGTGCATTTCCCATACATTGGCTTAATAGCTTTCTGTACTATAACATGTCCAAACTATCCAAGAGAATAAAAACTGCAAGCATAAACCTTAAAAATGCCTAAAACAATGATCTCTGCTAGAGAGCTACAGTAAAAGACTATATATATACATTACATGAAGATTTCAGAACTGTTCTTCAAGCTAGTGTATTGCAGTTACAGAATGCAAAAAACAAGCTTTAATGTGAAATTCAAAGAGTGCTGCTCTTCCACCATGTTGCACCCTCTCACCTTCTCTGTGAAACTCTAATTAGGCTTTCTGACTACTGCTGTTGAGCGACTGATGGTTAAACTCAACAGCTAAATTCTGCTTTGTCTTAAATTCAGAGCAGGCTTGCTGAAATCAGAGCAAGTCAGTGAAGAATGTATTCTAAATATGTATTTAGAATCCTGAACATGTTCTCTCTGTATTTTAATTACTCAATGTCTGTATTCATGCTGTATAACTTCTCCTTTTACTGTGCCATGCTATATTTCTGCAATAATAAGTAGGAATCTCTTATGAGGACACAGTTAATGGGTGCTCTTAACCTCAGCTGAAAGCAAACATAGGTTCAGGTAAAACTTAGGCATTATGCTTAGCATACCATAATACAACTTGCAATGCAGAAAGGCTTATTGTCATACACACTGCAAAATGGCAATTTTCTGACGGTTGTATCTCAGGAATAATTATAGCTGTCATCATAAAAATATACATGTAGGATCCGAGAAGGTCAGTTCCTACAAATGTTCAGTCAAATTTTATTCAGACTTTTCAATTTTGCAAATAGGTCAAGGTACTGTGAGATGTATTTACTTGCTGAGATAACATCATCCCTTAGTATGAGTACAGAATCATTTCCATTAGTGTAAAAAAATAGAAAAAGATGGAAATTTACTGACTGGAGAGTTTATTTCACCAGAACAGTTTGCATATTTGGAGAAATAATTTATATTTATATAAACAAAAGTGGCCCAGCTTGAAATAAAAATAAGCAGACAAACATCAGATAGTTAAATGCCTCCCTGACATGCGATCTTGTCAGTTCTTGGAAGCTAAGCAGGGTCAGGCCCAGTTAATACTTGGATGGCAGATGAACCTTAGGAGTTACAGGGTGGGGCCAGTTCTGTGCATGCTGTGCCTAACCTAAAAAATCCACTGTGCAGGCTTGAAAGACACATCCATATGGGTACAGCCCTTCCCAAATCTTCGCGAAGCCGAGTCATACATACATTTATTCTTAATTAAAAGTTAACGTAGGCTTAATACAAAAACGTGAAGTTGACTAACAGATTTTGATGAACTAAACCGTTATTTTCTGCAAGAATCAGTCTTCTTTTAGGCACAAACCAATTTCTGGTTTAGTCAATGGCAAAACTCCAATCCTTTGCAGTGGGAGCAGACAGCTGACAGGCCCTAAACAGAAAGAAAGGATGAGAAGATTTTGCTACCTAAAGAAGGATTAAGCAATGCCAAATGCAGAGCTAGCACAGTTAGAGGAATAGAGCTCAGCTTCCTTAATGTAGGCAGAAAGAAAGAAGATGGAAACAAAGGATGTAATGAATTTCTCTGCATCGTCATTTACACAATTTATAAATTTAGGTTTCATTGCAGCATACAGACCTGGCAGGTAGGCCCTGCAGAGTAGCAGCAGGAGTACCAAGCTGATTCCACACCAGAATGAAACCACATCAGTGATGGCAGGAGCTGGTTTTACCTCTGACTGGGAACTTCTAGCATGGATTCCTCTTGACATCAGCTGACAAATAAAGGAGGGAGGGTTAAGTGCTACTATTCTTGAAATACAAGAAACTTGAGTCGGCATCTGTAAATCTGTAAATTAAATGTGTCAGGAAATGTCTGATGACCAACTTGCGCAGTGTAGCCCACATCCATAGTTTCAGATTCTTGAACAGCCTGGAACAGTATAGGTATATTTAAAATCACTGTACAGAGTGGTCTCCAGTCTCTGCTAACTTCTGTTCATGTGCAGGTTAAGTGGAAAGAACTGGAAGAGAATAACCAAGACCTGAGAAGGGTCAATATGTTGGGTTTCTTTTTTAACCTGTCTTTTTTCCTCTAAAATGAAAATCAAAATTTTCATACCCCTATTAGTGTCAATAGCAAGCCAGTGAAAAATCACCTGCAAAGACTGCTGGAAAGAGTTTACTTTTTTTTTTGGTTCAAGGCATGGAGTACAATATAGCTCTGTGTGTAAACTTTACTATAGTCAGCTTTCTTGTAGAGAAGAACTTGTGAACAAGTTGAACCAGTCTTTCTTGATGCTACAGGCTCTTGCAGAGAGCATAACTATTAATGTGTTGCAGTGTGGAAAAAAAATAATTTCATATGCCTATGTATCTATGAGCTTTATGAGCACTCTGAGCCTTCTGAACTTCCTCTGTATTTCCTTCAATAAAATGTTAAGAAACTTCATTGCAAGAAAACGTGTGAACAATGATACATTTAAAGTAACTTCTCTATTACTTTTTCTAAGGAATTTCTCTATTAGGATGTTTACAGATTTTTAATTAAAGTACAATTAAATTCCTGGAAAAGAGCAATACACAGTAATAAATTTTACAATGTCTCAATGAACTCTGGTTATTGTAATGGTTAATATAAAAATGTTTCAGGATATTTGTTCCATAATTTCAAAATTGAATTATTTTAGTGTGCTTGTTTCAGCGAAAAACACAAAAAATACTCTGCAGGTAATATGACTTAAAGGAACACCAGACCTGTAAAAATAATTCCACACCATCTTTAAATCAATATTCAATTTTTCTTTTATTTAAGTTAATATTTGACTTTTTGAAAAATTAGTCAAGTTAATATCAGCTTCTTTCTATGCTCCAGTTGAACTGTTTTACCTTATCATGTCTCCTTTACTAAAGTAAACAAAGTTTCGCAGAGACAAAGGACTCCACAAGACAAACCCATAGGGTTTAAGTGAAGACATTTTATTTCACACAGCACACAGATTATATAGGGTTACAGGTATATCTTATTGGCTAAAAAGGTCTCGCCCCAAGCACGTTAGAACTTTTAATGGGATACAAGCTTATATCTCACAAGCCCAATGTTTACATTATCTCATCCTGATGTTTTGAGGTTTGTGTCCGGAGTAGAGCCAGGCCTGGGAGTACTCCCCAGGATGAGCTAGCAGGGAGTAACTGAGGCCTAACGGACAAACAGCAGGTGTGACCTTGCTTTTACTGCCATATCTGCAGAATCCACTTTTGCTGGGATATCAGCAGAATTCTCATGGCTAGAGCAGTTGAATTCTCATGGCCAGAGCAGTTTGGATTGCTCAGAAATTAACTTTCTGCAACACTTTACTCTACTCGTAATACAAAAATGTGAACTGAGAAATAAAATTTTCTCTCTGTAAAGCTATTTTGAAGATTGTTTTTCCCTTTGTCAATTCGCTTTGAGTCCAATGAGCTCTCACATTTTGAATTGTGATAATTCTTCTGACAAATATTGGATGCCTTTTCACTGTAAAAATATTTAGAGGTTTTTTCACAGAAATGAGTGTTCATCATAACTCTTTAGGGAAAAGGGGAAAAGATAAAGGCCACAAGGTGTGAAAATAGGTCTAAATTCAGATTCTGGAAGTTGCACTGCCATGCCATAGCAAATGGTCAAAAATATAATTAAGTAATATAATTAGAACATTTTGAGAAGTAAAATGCTCAGAAAGGCAAAATGGTTGTGTTTATTCCCATAATATTTCACTTTTCTGTGGTTTTTAGATCATACTCATCAACTACATTGGCTAAAAGCATAAATCTTCCAGCCAAGTCACTCAATCTGACAGCAATAGTGAACGGGCTCTTACCATGCAGTTTACCAAGCTAATCTGGCATGGGATGCAGAATACAGATTGGAAATGTAGAAATCATATGATGGATCTGAAGTTTAATTGTGTTCCAAATAGAAAAAAAAAAATTAATGTCCTTGCAACAAAGTGGTTTAATTTCTTGTTCAGTCATAAAGAATTGTGCATTTCTTTTGGTATGACTACTGTATTTGGAGCTTTAAGATTGCAGAAATCAATTACTGTGATAAGAAATAACTACTTACCAGATTTTAAAATAATAGATTATATAACATACATTAGCATTAACTATATACGGGCTTCAAAGAGGGGCTTCATCATCCTTTCAATATCAAGCACAATAATTAATGGAAATTTAAGTTGTAAATTAGTTTAAAAATATAACAAAAGAGTGCCTTTCCTAAAAGTTTTTTTTTCCATGAATATTATCTGTGAAAAATGCTAGATTGACAGTTCTAGTCATTTAATTCCTTTCTACTTACCCACATTTAAGATGCGAACATAGATACTGCAATTTTCTCCCAGCTCTTCACAGGAGGGATTTACACAGTGAGAACAGAATGAATTTTAATTTCTGATAAATACATATATTTTCTGTCTTTCCAGAGAAAAAATTCCATTAACAAAAGAGTTGCTAAGGTCAGGAACAGCAGTCATAATGTTCTTTAGGATAGCAAAAAAATTTGCAATGTTACTGTAGCTATTGTGTTTTCTGCTTGTCACTTTATTTAATAAGGTAAATTGTGCTACTGCTATGTATTTCTTACCTAAGCCCCCACTGTTTCAGAACCATCACCACAATTCTGCTTCAGACACCTCTTTTCAGATTTACCTTCTTTCTTATGAAAATATTCAACATTTTTGTAGGACTTCAGGGAAGCAGAACTGTCTAGATTTAATCTACATTTACATGAAGTAGTGCTATTCCATGTGAGTCACAATTCTCAAGTTGCAGTCCAAAAAGACTACTTTATATGACACTTTTCTACTTTATGTTTCTGAGATCTGCCATTTTCAAAACAAATTAGTGACTTTTTTATTCAACTGCCAAATAGTTAAACTATTTCTGTATTTTAAATTTAAGCCTTCCAAAATACTTATAACTATGGTACACTAGTTTTGAAAATGTCTACTTATTTTACCTCCAACCATTTTTAACTAATATTGTGGAGTTCCCTGCTTAGTATATTAACCAAATAAATCAAAGTCAGCTAAACACTCAGAGAATATAAAACTATATGCATCTTTTTTTCCTATGTTCTGAGCCAATTCCCCAGCAGGTTAATGACTTGCTTCATCATTGAGGTTGCTCATTGAAACAAATCTCAGTGAAGCTGAGGAACTGTGCTGGTTTAAAAGTAAACTAGCAGGAGAAATTAACCCAACTCAAGAGAGATTACAAGACAGAGTTACAATTTAATAAAAAGATTACAATAAATACAGTGATACAGAGAGAAAATTGGTTTTAACTTACAAAACCCAGAAGTATAACCCAGCACCCGGGGGCACCAACAGAATGGTGTTCGTTAACCCCTGTGCTGAGCACCACATGGTCCTCTTGAGTCCAAAGTAAAAGGAAAGGAAAACCTGTTGGTGAGGATGATGATCATAGTCTGGTTGAGAGTGGCAGTCATAGTCCTGTTGAGGTTCTGGTCCTCCTCTGGATCTGACGAGTAGTGCCAGAAGTCCCCAGACCCCAAGATTACAAATGCTCAAGTTCAGGCAGGAATGTACAGTATCTCCCCCATGGCAGGGAGTTTCACAATGGCTAAATAAACTCTGTGAGTCATGGGATATTTTGGGACTCTCTGATGGCCCGTTAGCAGGTGACTCTGATGAGCCCTCAGGCTGGGTTTGAAGGTGCTAGTGCCACCCTGGAGGGGAGTTATCACAGTTGAGTCATTGGTGTGAAGACAGGACACTGCTCTGTCTCACAGGGTTCTCTAACACCCAGCTTATGAGCTGAGGTGTCAGGTATGCACTGTGCAGCTACTGCAAATGATCCATTGTTAACAGTTTATCAGAAATGACATAAGGAGTGTAGAACATACAGTTTTGGTGACACTCACACAGTGATAAACTGGTCCTAGCTGCTGTAACTAGGACAGGCACATACGAGACAAGCAGATGATCTAAGACAATCAGCACAGCTTTATTAAGCATAAATAGTGCCTGACCAATCTGGTGACTGTCTATGAAGTGATGGCAAGGTCCACAGGGGAAGACTGACCAATGTCATCTACCTTAGGCTTCTGTAAAGCCTTTGACATTTCTCTAAATTGGAGAGATATGGACTTGAAGGGTAGACCACTTACTGGATAAGGAATTGGCTGGATGGACACACAGATTTGTAGTCAACAGCTCTATGTCCATGTGGAGGCCAGTGATAAGTGGTGTACCTCAAAGGTCTGTTTTGGAACCAGTGTTCTTCCATATCTTTATCAATGATATAGACAGTGAGATCAAATACAGCCTCAGCAGGTTGGCAGATGACACAAAGCTGAGTGGTGCAGTTGACACAAGGGAAGGAAGAGATGCCATCCAGCGGGACCTGGATGAAGTTGAGATTTGGATCCATGGAACATGTGGAATTCAATATGCCCAAGGTGAAGTGGGCTGGGACAATCCTAGAGGTAAGTACAAACTGTGAGATGCACAAATTGAGAGGATTTCTGTGGAGAAGGACTTCGAGGTTCTCTTGGATGAAAAAATAAGACCAAGAAAGGGCAGCTACATCCCAGGTTACATCACAAAGGATGTAGCCAGCAAGCAAAGGGAGGTGATTCTGCCCCTCTACTCTGCCATTCTGAGGCCTCATTTGGAGTACTGCATCCACATCTGATGCCCTTAGTTCAAGAAAGACATGGACCTGTTGGAGCAAGTCCAGAAGAGGGATGCAAAGATGGTCAGAGGATTGAAGCACCGCTTCTGTGAAGACAGGCTGAAGGAGTTTGGTTGTTCAGCCTGGAGAAGAGGCGGCTTCAGTACCCCAGGGGGGCTTACAGGAGAGCTGGAGAGGAACTTCTTACAAAGACATGTAGTGACAGGACAAAGGGGAATATTTTCAAGCTAAAAGAGAGTAGGTTTAGATTAGATACTAGGAAGAAATTCTTTATTGTGAGGGTGGTAAGACACTAGAACAGATTTCCCAGAGAAGTGAATGCCCTATCCCTGGAAATGTTTAATGCCAGGTTGGATGGGGCTCTGAGCAAAACCTGATCCAGTAAATGGCATCCCTGCCCATAGCAGATGGGTTGGAACTAGCTGATCTTTAAGGTCCCTTCTAACCCAAGGCATTCTATGATTTTATAATACCAGGGCCTCTTGTCAATGGTTCCAGTTTTGGTACATGATGGATCAGTGCTGTTCATTGCAGTCAGCTACAACTTTCATCAGCACAGGGCACCCCCTGACTTCCTCCCTGCTACCAAAATTCTACCAGCTATTCCCAATACAGGCAATAATTCTTCCTGCCACATATTTCATTTCTTCTGCTGTAGCTCCTTCAAAAACAAAAGCCTGGAATTCTTCTAAGTAGTGTTTTCAGTTCTGCTTCCATAAGTTTTCCAAGAATGTAATCATAGAATCATAGACTCAGTAGGGTTGGAAGAGGCGTCTGAGATCATCAAGTCCAACCTTTGATCCAACCCCAATATGATTACTAGATCATGGCACTAAGTGCCATATCCAATCTCATCTTAAAAACTTCCAGGGATAGTAAATCCACCACGTCTCTGGACAGGACATTCCAATGTCTGATTACTCTCTCTGTAAAGAGTTTCTTTCTGGTATCCAACCTAAACCTCCCCTGGCAGAGCTTAAGCCCATGCCCTCTTGTTCTATTGCTGGTTGCCTGGGAAAAGAGACCAATCCCCACCTGGCTACAACCCCCTTTCAGGTTGTTGTAAAGAGTGATGAGGTCACTCCTGAGTCTTCCCTTCTCCAGGCTAAACAGCCACAGCTCCATCAGCCTCTCCTCATTGGACTTTTGCTCAAGTCCCTTCATCAGCCTTGTTGCTCTTCTCTGCACCCGCTCCAGTGCCTCAATATCTTTCCTGAACTGAGGGGCCCAAAACTGAATACAATATTTGAGATGATGACCTCATCAGTGCTGAGTACAGGGGAAGGATCACTTCCCTGGTCCTGTTGGCCACACTATTCTTGATGCAGGCCAAGATGCCGTTGGCCTTCATGGCCACACAGGCACACTGCTGGCTCATGTTCAGCATCCTGTCAATCCAAACTCCCAGGTCCCTTTTCACCTGGCTGCTTTCCAGCCACTCTGTCCCCAGCCTGTAGCACTGCATGGGGTTGTTGTGGCCAAAGTGCAGGACCCGCCATTTGGCTTTGTTGAACTTCATCCCACTGGAATCAGCTCATCTTTCCAGCCTATCCAGGTCTCTCTGTAGAGCCCTCCTGCCTTCCAGCAGGTCAACACTCCCTCCCATATTGGCGTTGTCTGCAAATTTGCTAATAATGGACTCAATCTCCTCATCTAAATCACTCATAAAGATGTTAAACAAAGCTGGGCCCAGCACTGACCATTGGGGGACACCACTGGTGTCTTGGGTTGAGCTGGCAAAATGCCAACTGCCCAAGAACAGAGAAAAAAGGGTTCCTCCCCCCCAACCAGCCAAGAGAAAAAGAAGAGGGAGAGGNAGTCAGGTGAGAGCTGTCTCTACCAATCCACATAGATTCTCTGAGCCTGCTAATTTGAGGCCTAGCTAAAACCACTACAATTGGTGACTGGCCGCCAGCTGGATGCAGCCCCATTCACCAGCACTCTCTGGGCCCTGCCATCCAGCCAGCTCTTAATCCAGAAGAGAGTGCTCCTGTCCAAGCCATGAACTGCCAGCATTTCCAGCAGTATACTGTGGGAGACAATGCTAAAGGTTTATCTGAGGTCCAGATAGACCACATCCACAGCCTTCCCCTTATCCATTAGGTGGGTCACCTGATCATAAAAGGAGATCAGGTTGGTCAGACAGGACCTGCCCTTCCTAAACCCATGCTGGCTGGGTCTGAGCTCTTCTGCCAGCTCCCTCATCACCCTAGGGTGGATCCCATCTGGTCCCATAGACTTCTGAGGATCCAAGTCTGAATAGTACAGAAGACATTTATCATGTTTTCTTTTTCTAGTTTTAGCAATGCACAACTCATTTTAAATTGTCACATTTGACTTCAATTTATTATCCAGTTCAAATACATAGAAGAAAATTTCAAATACAGCTATTATGTCTACTGCAATTTACTTTCAGTATGTCTCCCTGGGTATCAAGGAATAGCCAAAGACCTGAAGACCATTAGAAATATTAAGACTATTTAGCTGTGTAACCGATAATGAAGGGAGAAGGTATTCCTTGCCCAGTCTGTGATGGCAATCCATTATGTATAGACAGAGTGTGATTAGCCAATGACAATTGCCTTGGATTTAGCAGTGCAGACTATTTTACTATGTCTCATTGATTTCTGTATCTCACATTCACATTAAAATGGTAGAGATAGCTGTTGTTCATCTACCTGTAGGTCCCAGCTGACTGGTAAAAAAATTTCAATCTAATCCCAGTCATGTAATATTGTTCCAAAACACTATGGAGAGAACTTGTCTAAGAAAGCACAACCACTGTATTTCACAGCCCATCTGTGGTAGCTTAAGGCTTTACCCTCCTTTCCATGACTTGTAGTTTTTTCAAGGGAAAGAATTTTGAGAAGTCAGGTACATTGGGGCTTCAGAGGATACTCTGCAAAATTAGTTTGTTTTCATTTCAACATTCAGAGCAGTTCCCTGGCTGTTTTCACTCTATGACTGAGGAAGGACTTCTTTCACTTGCAATAGCAGCTCAGCAGAAATAAAGTAGCTACATCAGCATGCCTGAGAGCAATGACATGGCACAAAGTCTCCCCTCTCCAAAGAGTAACAAAAATCATCATGCAAATGAAGTCTGAGGCTTTCCCTTTTGATGATTTTGGCCCAGTCCCTCATCTTCAGGGACAAATAGATTCTCTGTTTGGGTGGATCTGGACAAAAGTTTACCAGGAAAGCACATAGTAAGTATTTTCAAGAATAAAACATTTTTAGCCTCCTTACAATACTTCAGAGTTGACACAAGAAAAAATATGTTGAACAGGCTTTTTTACTGAGAAAAAATTTCAAGAGTACTTTGTCCTCTCAGGACTTGAGTTATGCAGATTCAGAAAAGAAGCAATAGATAGAAGCAGTGCATGAGAAAAATAAGCTCTGTGTTAATAAAAACAATTAAAATTCACATCACTGTGTTCTTGATTATAATATAATGACCTATAATGATTATAATATATGACCTAACATACCATAAGCCCTTTACTCTGTGGATTGAAATCTGATTGTATATTGAAGCTAAGAGTGTAAGTACAACATCAAAATTCTCTTGTGCTTGTTTTGGTTCTAATTTAGGCATTTTCTAGAGACTAGGGAAGAATATAGATATTGTTCTTATTTGATATCTGAATAGACTAAATCACACTTTCATCACTGAATACAGTTGCACTTAGAGAAAGTGCCCTCAATTTCATGTCAACAATTGATCTCTATGTTACTTAGATACAAAGTGATCTGCTGGTTTTTTTTTTTTTTTTATCATATTAGGACACCATGAATCAGTGACTGGCTGTACAGGGAAACATGGAATTTCTCTTATAAAGTTGTGACCACTTAATACCTTCAGCTATTTCTCTTCTATCCATCTTGCTAAGATGTGGTTCATTCTAATTCAATGCCCTTATTTCCATCTGTGAAATGTAATATTATATTGTAACTTGGTTCTTAGATATCTATTCACCATAGATGTGAGAGAGGCCTTGTTTGTTGTAGTGGGGTTATTTTTTTGTTTGTTTTCCTAAAAATAGTAAGCTTAATAGTAAGCTTTCTATGTTTAAGTGGCTTTCATAAATAGGTTTTTTTCTGTAAATATTTCAAATCCTTTATGTCAAATGATTTATATTTCTTGAACAGCATTTGTTTCACTATAGAAATATTTTTTTCAGTACTTCTCTTTCTCTGTTACAACTTCTAGATACAATTCTTTCTTTAAAATTCCTTTCATACTTTCCTTATTTTTACCAATTTTTTTTCTTTATCTTGAAGGGTTAAACCAGAAGTTAGTGTTGTGACCTGGGAGTATTTCTAACTGGAGAAAGAAGTTAAGGCTATATTGACGTGCCTTCCTAGATGCTATCTATTTAGGTTGGATGTGTATAAGACTAAGTAAACAGATTTCTGTAACAGATCTATCAAGTAAAATGTTCTCATTTCACTAGCCTGCTACAGATTTAAACAGGTGGGTTTGGGAGAACAAAGAGTTCGTGTCCTTCAAGGAAATGACAAAGCAATGTCACTGCACATTGAACTACATTAGCTTGAGTCACAGAACAAACAAGCAAACAAAAAAGAACAACCAAAACCAATGAACAACAAACAGACCA
>VWZD01000675.1:311882-346537 GCA_013396695.1 Sakesphorus luctuosus
CATCCATAGTTCAGAAACGAGCTATGAAGAGACTCCTATTTTGAGGCTCCATCAATGGAGCTCAGAAGTCTGTCTTAAGCAACTCACTTCCATAAAGAATGAAGAGAAAGAGGTTGAAACAGAATCCAGGATAAGTTTGTATTTTTCTTACTGAAGTAGCCATAATGTGTCAATGGAAAGACTCTTTTTAGCAATTATAAGATTCAAAACTTCCTATGCTTTCAGACAATAGAATAAGCAAGAATTTTTAAACTCAGGGTTTACTTAGAATCCTAAATTCTGCCTAAGCAATTATTAGATACAGTTNTCTCTCATAATGTGGTGATTCACACCATAACAAAGCTCTGTCATAATGACTGAAATACCATTGTCTCCCAGGTATAAGCTTTTTTTTATTTGGTTCAGTGAAGACTTCATAATGTTAAACAATACTTCCTTGAAAAAGAAGTCAATGTTAGTGCTTGCTGCTCATTAGCCAAGAAATTTATTGCATGTATACAAGTCTTCAAAAATGCATATATCTATAAAGTGACAGTGAAACATTTATGTATATGGAAAATGCATGCACAAGTATATAATTTTTTTAATCTGCAATCCACATATCTAGTGCTTGTAAGAAAGCATCTTAAAATCCATTTGCCAGGTGCTTTTAAACACAGGTATCTTCTTTTTTTTTTAGCTCTGTTATGTAAGTTTAGCACATACATGTATACATTACATTTTGCATGGAGAAATCTGCTTACCCTTATGGTCATCATCAAACATCAGTAGGAAGATCTAGTACCATAGGAGAAAACTAGATTATGACACAATTTTGTCTCATTTTCCATCCACAGAAAATTCCCATAATACTTTCTGATATCTGATTTATGTTGTGATTAGTTAGAATATTTCAAGGACTATATATACCTTTATAAAATATATATTAAAAAAATGAATGCTGTTTCTTAATACATATATCAACCCAGGTTGTTTATTTGTTAGTGTGTGTATGCATTTAAAATAACAACTAAAGGCCCCTGAGAAGATGCCTAAGAACAGGAAAAAGGAACATACCCAGGCATATCCTGAGTTCATTATCAGTCACATATTGCAAGGATCTTTTTCATTTAAATGACATTTTCTTCTAGATTTAAATTGGAAAATACTGTTATAAGTAGCAACATCCCTCAAAACAGAAGAATTATGATTTTTAATAGCATAATTTTATACAGAGCATGACCCAAGAAGCTTCCTTTTTTGTTATTTCCAGTACTGCAGCAGCTTTGAAAAGGCTAGACACAGAGTTTTCTATAGAAATACTTAACTTTAGGGGAGAGTTAACAGGGAACCTTTCTTTTCTTTAAAGAAAAACTCAAAAAAAAAGAGAAGAAGTTCTTGTAAGTAGATGTTGGCTTTCATTTTTTTAAACATAATAAAACAACAACAACAAACATGACAAGCCAGTTAAAGCATCCAGGTGTACTCCCTGCCTAGAGTCCTTTAGTTGGGAAGAGTATGCCTACGTTTTTTACAAGAAAAAAATGACATTTAGAGTTTGGCCCAAAAGCACAAAATTTTGTATAAGTTGGACACTACTCTTCACCTCTTCAGTATGTTACAATACATCCAGTTTACAAGAACTGTATAAATCTCTGTGAGATGCCAGTTCTGTCTAATGGGATAAACACTCCTTCTGGTCTAACATTTAGCTTAGCAACATCAAATCTTACTATCCTGTAAAGGAAAATAAGCTCTTGAATGGTACAAGATGGGCAGATGTGACACTGGAACCTCCAGTCATGTGGAAAAGGAGAAAGGATTAACATTCAGATAACCAGTGCTGATTTTCTCAATGATGTCAGATCTCATCTTGTGGAGAGAGCATGGACTTCAGTGTGTTTTCATAAATATTTGTATATCAAGTGTGGTATTAAACTCAACAGTTGCACTTGGATAAGAGCACATGAGCTAGACTTATTCCTCACACTCAGCATTGGCCTCCTAGGAGGAAAGAAGGAAACACACATGAAAATAATCAACTCATGAGTGCATTTGCAGACAATAGCTATATGTGTACATACAACTAGAAGAATAACTCATAGTAAGTTATCCATGTTTTGTGTAAGTTCAACACCTTTTTAAATTGTGTTTGTCACATCCTCCTAGGGGAAACCTCCAAAACTTTCTCTCAAAATGTTTTCACTGAATAACAAACAAAAAGAGTAGAAATACACAAGGGAGTGGAACTCTCAGTTGGTAAATTCATGTGGTGGTGTGAAATGCTGTATAAACTTTACCAGTAGGGAGCCCAAGAAGTTAGTTTTCACTGACAGTAGTGAAGGGGCAGCATTTGACTCCCTGCGCTCAAAAGCCAGCTCCCTGACAATGAGAACTGTTTGAGAAGCCTCCACTGACCTCCTTAGAGACCTTCAAGAAAAGTCTGGAAGAAGCATCAGCAGACTAGCTGACTGAAATACCTCTGCTAAGAAGCCTCATCAGGTGCTTCTCCCTTCCTTTGTGTGGAAGCTGGTTTTAAGCAGAGATTTTCTGTATGACCCTGGCCTGAGCTGTGCTGCAGCAGCCTCATAGATGTTAAGGCTGGCTATACACATCCTTGATCCAGTCACTAAGAGTAATCCACAGATTTTCCAGGTTTGACCTCACATTTGTCTCATCACAATGGATTTGTCTGGCCATTACTGTATGGTGTCTAAGCCTGGCTAATTATTTCCAGATCTATCCTGACTTTGACTTGTGAACTCAACTTCCTGGGTTGACTTCAGGCTTCATTTATCACCAGGACTTGCTTGGTTACCTGGATTCTTGCCAAACTGTTTATTATCACCAGATCTTTTCCGCTTGCCTTACTGGGGTACTCTGAGACTGGGCACTTGCCTGTGACACAACTACCTCTACCTCTCCTAGTGTTGCCCTTGAATCCTGCTTCCACTTGCTACTTCCTGACAGATCTAATTGCAGTCTTCCATAGCCAAAGGAGAGGACTTCTTGGAGATGATGTTGCCTAGTTCATCTTATAGGTTTAAAGGGGAAGTACCAGATACAACAAAATGTTGGAAATTCCTGGTGAATGTAAGGAGAATTTCATAATCAGATTTGTTAAGCCATGGGACAGGTTGCTTAAAGAGTTTTCAGACTTTCCATTCTTGGAGGTGTTCAAAACTCAGCTGGGCATGCTTTAACTACCTAATCTAAGTTTCCAGTTAGCCTTGTTTTGACTAGAAGTTTGAACTTGAAAACTTCCAGAGAACAAACTAGATGACTTCCATTTTTTTTTCCCTAGGATTATGTAAAATTATCCTCTTGGAGAGAGCACAGAATAGCTTGGATATATCCTGACCATGTTGTGCAGTGGTAGCACAGATTAATGTTTCTGAGCGATAATAATGACTATTTTGTTCAAAATGTAGAATGAAATATATAAAAGAAAAATAAATCTCCTGTAAACCCTGTAGACAGTTCCTATTGTGCTTTGCTTCATGTTTTGGGAAAATTGTGGTGCCACTTATGATCTAATTATTACCACTCTCTTGGAAATCATGCCTTTACCCCCTTTGCTGTACAGAGACCATTACTGTGATGAGCTTTCATACAAATCACATGGCTACCTAATTATCACTCACAATCTGGTTTATTATACTGAAGCGGGTTGAGTGAGCTGCAGACCCATGTTAGTGCTGAGTTTCTTTCTACTCTCTCTGCTCTGTGACCAAGGGTCAAGTTTTCTGAAGCAGGGGGAAATAAAATTTATTCCCTTTCTTTCTTTGAATAGTTATAAAAGCGTGTTCTGAAACAGCAAAAAAGACCTTGGATATGGAGGTATTATAAAATTACTGCCAGTGTGTCAAGATAAGCAAATGAAACAAACAAGAAGCACATCCAAATAATGTAAATATTTATGTAATGTTCACATTGAAAAAACCCAACTAGTGTGGAAAACATGAATATTTTTTCTTATTTGCAAATTAGCCTAATTTAGACAGTGATTTCCATAATTTGCTACATTTCCAGGTTGTAACGAATTTTTTAAGGATATTGACAGCACCTGGTGAAATATATCATTATTATGCAAACATTAATTTATGTTTCCATATTAATAGCAACATTTATCAAATTATGTGAATCCTATTTTGGATGATGGGTAATGAAGATCAGTGACATTATGTCTTCAGTAATGATTTTTCTCTAATTAATTTTCTTAGCATATTTCTGGCTGATATCAAAGCTCCTAGCAACAGTGGGTTTATGTCACTGGACTGATGTTATTGCATATAACACTTGACTTGCTTTGCAGTTCAGTGTAATATTACTCTGTCCTTGATCATCTAATTACATGAGATATTTTCAGATTTTCTATGCTCAGGAAATCCAGAATTTTTTAGAAATATTTTTCTTCTTAATGATACCACAGTCTAAACAAAGGTGAATTCCCCCAGGCCACTAATTTAATGTTAACCAAATTACAATTACTTTTGATTTCTAACTGTAATGTGCAATCATTTAATTAAATACAAACCAGATTTAACAACATGGTGATTCTACAAGAAGAGATCTGCATTAAATGCCTCTGTCTCTTGTTTGTTTTGAACAATTTTTTTAGAACAAAATGTACTTAATACTCTGTTAAATACCAGAGATTATTACTGGCTATCATAATCCTTCTATCATAATCTTTCTATTGAGCATTTCTCTCTAAATTTTGTTCCTTATATTTTGATTTTAGAAACAATAAGAGTGCTGTCTAAAATTCGGAGGATTTTTAAACCCTGCTCTTTGGGTGAAACAGTGGAAGAAACATTTGTTTAGGTCCAGGAGATATTGTCCTTTTATTTTGGCTTTGCAGCACTCTACTCTTTTGCAATTAATTTCTTCATTGGGATAGCTCAATTTCCTTTTTATTTCCTTAAAGTGTTAGTATAAGTCATAAACCCTCCCTTTCTTGGGGTAACCATTTTCTGCTGTGGGGTTTCTACTTTGTCCTAATAAAAAATTCCAAAGTGGTCATACTGGAAGAACACAAGTTTATTAATTTCTGTCTACAAAGTGTTCATGGTATATGTTGGTAAAATAGACTGTTGAATATATTTATTATTATTAAAACAACATTATTTACTGATAGGCACAGAATTAAAAATTAATTTTGACACATGCTATTCTAGGGTAAGTTCTAATAGTTCCTTAAAATTTGTACTTCAGTTTGCTGAAACAAGCACAAAGCTGGGACTTCTGAAAGGGACCTTGAAGATCATACTTTGTCATACTTTACACCTTGCTATTTCTTCACTGATACTCAACTCTACATTACACTTAAATTTGTTACATAAATATTTTCTACATATTATGAATGCTTATTGTCTGTTTTCATTGCTATCCCTGTATCTGATTTTACCCAGGACTCAGGGTTGCATCTCTGTAATGACCAGTAATCACTGATCAGTCGTAAAAGGCTGTTATCTTTTTAGGACAGACATATTCCTTAAGCTTGTGTAGGATTAATCTATCAGAAGCTTCTTACAGATCAGATAATCACATACCTAAGATATTAACAGATATAAACATTCTAAAGCTATTTTTATTAGAATTTGTGACACTTGAGGCACCAGGAACAGTTGTAGCATGCATTGTTACCTAAAATGGACAATGAAGGATGTAAGCAACACAGCAAGACTGGTGGCAGTGAACTCTGTTCTCCATGGTGCGTATGCTTGACTCAGATGTGAACTATTGACCCACATTTAAATGCTAATTCATGAATAAAACTTAAATATTAAGGTGTTAAATTCCCCAGAGCAGATTTCTTTGAAATACTTAAGGTTCAGCTTTCAGACTTGACCTCTGGTCATGAAGCCAGCGAGATACAAAGCAGTTCTGCCCAGAGTTTTCTGGGATACAAAAATATGGGGGTAGACTACTAAATAGAGTCCATGTGGATTTATTGTTAGTTAATGGCAGCACTTGCTGAAAGTTAACACTAGGGGTTTTTTCTTGGTCTTTTAAAACTGTAATTGCATGAATAAACAATGGTAAATGAAGAAAAAAAAAGAAAAATGCAACTGACTTTGTATATCTCAAGGCAACTGTGGAGCTGTCTTATATGCCATTTTATGATGTCCAAACTAGTCATCTAGCATTGCAAGCTTCTGCATTGCATTATCAATCGTATGAGCCATTTATCCTCCTTCCTGAAAGCAATAAGACAACTGAGAAGTATATTAAAAGTAATGACAATAGACAGTGTACAGATTTCACTCATTTCATTCAGTATTCAGTTCTGATTATGTTTGAGTTACTCTAACAGACTGCAGATACTCTTTTTCTTTTCTCTTCCTGTAACCTTAAAAAGACCGTCCACAAATTCCTATAATAAAGCTTAATATTTATGGTCTTCAGCAAATGGATATAAAAGAAAGTCCATTTTCTGACTTTTATTATTTATTGAATAGAGCTGGAGATGTACAAAATACTACTTCAGTGACCTTACAAATGAGGACAAATAGAATAAAGGAAAGAACTAGAATAGAAGGAGATGCAAATAGCGCCACAGGGAAAATTATCCTGAAAATATACAGGAAAGACTGTGCTCAGTGAGGAAATCATAGCTTCCCTTTTTGAGCTTAATTAACACCACCCCTCAAATACTGAGGAAGTTACAGTGTTAACAGGACTTAATTGTTATATATTGGGCATGCAGAGAGTTTGTTTCCCTTGAATTGACTGCATACCTGGAGATTTATATTCTTCTGGAATTATTGGTTGTCCCTGGATGCTGTTTGCCTTAAACTGTTTATAGCAGACTACTAGTCCTTTAGAAACCTGGACAATAGAATCATAGAATTATTTGAGTTGAAAGGGACCTTTAAAAGTCATCTAGTCCAATCCCTCTACCCACAACCAGGGACAGCTTCATCTATATACAGTTGCTCAGAGCCTTGTCCAACCTGACCTTGAAGGTTTATAGAGGTGGGACATCTACCACCTGCTTGGGAAACCTGTTCCAGTGTTCTATCACTCTTCTCATAAAAACCATCTGAATCTATCTTTTTTTTTAGTTTTAAACCATTACCGGTTATCCTATTGCTACAGGGCCTATTAAAAAGTCTGTCTCCATCTTTCTTATAAGCAATCTCTAAGTACTGAAAAGCTCCTGAAACCTTTTCCTCTCCAGGCTGTACAACCCCCAGTCTCATGTTAAAACCATTTTGCCAGGAAATAACCACAGAATGGTGCATCTCCAGCCTGGTGGATGGGAAATCTGGTTAGCACATCCTGGGTAATACATCCAGACAAAAATTCTCACTGGGGCAAACTGTGTACAGAAGCAACTGCTCATATGCATGTCACCAGTCAAACCAAGATCATCCAAAGTTATGCGATATATGGCATTTTTGTCCACTGAAGCTCTCCCCTGAAAATGCATCCTGGGAATTGGTCTGTAAACTAAGCCACCATGATGGGAACTTGAGATAAAAAAGAGGTAGTACTCATATCTGGATGTTATCTCAGTAGCAGGAGGAGGTTAGCAAAGCTGGGGGAGAAGAATGTACCACTGATACAGGACGCAAAGAATGCAGAATTTCTGGGCCACAAGGAAAGCCAGCTCTGTAACTGTGTTGAAATCAGATTTGACCAGGTAAAAGATAATTCTTTAGGGGGAGATTGCAACCATTAACCCACAACGCACCAACTCAAGAAACCCACTGACTGAAAAGAGGAGAAAAACAGCATACAGACTAATTAGCATTAGAACTGAGGGAATAATTTAACACCTCCTTGTTGTGGGGAAGAACCCAGTTCCATGCACGTTGTGCCTAACCTAAAAAATCCATTGCTCAGGCTCGAAGGGTTCACCCACATTGCAAAGCCCTGTAGCAACAGGTGAGGGTTGAAACGGTAGGGGATAAGATGCACTGGAAGCCACAGAACCAACCCTGAATGCAGGGTGTTCAGGACATCAGTCATTCAAGACTGACTCCGGAGATGACAGTTTAGCTTGGCAGCATCCTGAATGACCAAGAAGCCTTTTCTAAGAAGAGCACTGCTTGCTCCACACAGAGAGAGGCCTAGAAAAGGTGACCTAACCAAAGGTCATTTCCCCCACTCACCCAGTTGGATAACCACAGCCAACCAGCATCTTCTGATGCGGTCAAAATAAAGACAATATCCTGAGCACTGTTCTGCTCTCCAATATCACCTAAGCAGACTTTCCACTGTGCCTTTTGCAACTGGAGTTGCCTATCCCGCATTGGCCTTTTTAGCCACCAGCACGCTTGCAGCAAGCCTAAGTAGTGCCCTTCCCAAATCTTTGTTTGCGAAGCCTAGCCATGATGATGATGATGATGATGAGAATAAGAGAACTGTGTAGCCAATGAGCATTAATGCTTTGTTTGCTAAAATGAATAAATAGTGAAGTTTTGAGTAAACTCGAGACTTTTCTCCCCTAGGATGAAGAAGGAACAACATGACACTGCTGGATCCAGAGGTGATGACTATTTTCTGCTTATTCTGTCTCTCTCTCCTCTCTTTTCTATTTCTTTGTATCTCGCTGTCTCATATTTTATAGTCAAATAAAATCTGTACTATTGACTTTAGCATATGATCTCATTTGCACCTCAATTCAGGCAGAGGCATTTCTCAGCAACTGGATCTTAACACCTGGCTAAGCATGGTGTCATCTGAAAGCTTGCTGAGGGTGCACTCAATACTATTGTCTATGTCATTGATGAAGACATTAAAGAGTACTAGTCCTAATATGAACCCTTGAGGGGCACAACTCATCATTGATCTCCATTTGGACATGAAACAGTGGTTAAATTTATTGTAGAAATGGTAAAATTTATTGCAGAAATTACTAAATCAATGTCTTCAATGAAGAAAGGAACAAGGTATCACCTCTCTGTTACAATATTTTTCCTTATATATCCCTTAAGATGAACTTGACTATGTGAAAGTTTTGACAGGAAATCTCTTACCAGAAATGCCATGTCTCACCTTTTTCCTACTTTGAAATATTGACAATTAATGGGCATATGGTTATCTTAAAAATGTAAAAATTGTGATTGCTGGTGTTGTCTCATTATTTTACTTTGCTATTTCAATTGTTTGACTCTCTAGCTAGCTAGGTAGATCACCAATGCCGTTGTCTATAGTAGAATAGCTACTCAATTCAGGATATAAAATGTTGACTCAGAGATGTTTCATATTCATATTTTGTTAAAATAAAAAGCTAATAGTAGGCTTCCAAAATGCTCTATCTATAATTTATTCATAGCTCTCACTAAAACATAAGCTATCAATATTTAAATGCATTGTCAGAGAACAAAAAAGCCCAAACAAACAAACCCAAATAACTCCCAAGAGCTGTAACTGATAAAATCAGTTTTCAAGATTTTACTGGAGGCATTCAAATTTCTGCTAGGATAACCAGAAGTTAAACCCTAACAGCACTGAGTAAAGAAACTGTTCCTGAGAAGTAGAGGGACACAAAATCATTCCATGATGTCTCTTAAAATCAGACAAGAGTTGTACTCAAGGCATTCCGTGATAGGAATCAAGGGACGGTGATTCACAGTGCACTTATTTGTTAACCCTGAAAAGCCTGTGCAGACTTTTCCCTAGTGAAAAATTCTATAGTGATTCTCTTGGTTACAGTGTTTGAAGTTCTGCTATTGAAGCAGAGAAAAAAATTCATCTATCCTTCTAGAATATGTTTTGAAATTTTGCAATAAAATGTCGGATTCAAATAGATCCTCATATTCATTAAAATGTCTTCATGACACCCTGGTCCAATGGATTAAGAAGTGCTTAATAAAGTTAAAGAGAGGCGTGAATATTTTACCATAACGCAAAGTAGAAAACAAAGATTAATTTTTCATTTTATTCTTTAATGTGTTCTGAAAATCATCCATATACTTTTATATTTCTTCACTGATTTTTTTCTTTCATATATCTGTTTAGAAACATAGATTAATGGCTTATGCATGTTGACCCATTGAATTTAATACAGAGTCAAAACACAAGTGTGTGATCAGATAAAGAATTATAAATATTCGTGACTTTAATTTGGTGTCTGTGTAAAACTGGACATCAAAAAGAAAGGAAGAATTTAAAAATGAGCAATAATGAAAAGAATAAAATATTTTCTTAACAAGAAAAGGAGTAAGAGAATATCTGTTTCAATCTTGAAAATTTGTATTTCTCTCTTAAATGATTTCACAAAATACTGCATTATATTTCATTATATATTATGAGTAATTTTTTATGAATAGTATTTACAGACTTCCTCTATAACTAATTTTACAATATTCCTTCATATCTTTTAGTATTATTTCTGCTAGTGCTCAATCTACAAAAATATAGATTTCACAGATAAGTACGATGCTAAACTAGGAAAATATCCAGTAATATAGTTTAATAATTTGGGGAGTTTTGTCCTAAGGCCTCTGAGACTGTGTATAAATCTTCTCTTCATTACTTTCTTTTCACCATTATTTTCCAGACTTGATAGTAGCCCTAAGTGGTGCTCTCTGCATCAGTCTCTGACATTTATGCTTCCGTTCCTGCTCAACTGGAAGGTCTGCTTCTGCATAGTATATTTTCTCTGAAAAGTACACACTGTTTCCTGCACTCCTGCTGTTCACTTGGCATGTCACAGATTGCCAATCAGTGTTGTTATTCATTTTTTCCCTTCAGTAACTTTATCACTGTGCATCATCTGGTGTTTTTTGAGTGATATACCCTACTTTAAATGCCCATAATATGATTCTGATTTCATTTTTTTATATGCTAAATATTTGCAGACATGATTCACCTTCTGCATACATGATTATAATTTTTTTCCCTTTCATCAAAATAAAGAACATTTCCATTAGTGCACTGTCCAATTCTTGAGGATGCTGAACACTATGAAAAGTAGTGAGCAGTCCTCTTTCACCTTGGAGGTACAGATATTGCCTGACAACATGTTCTAAAAGAAGAAGCACTAAACAGAAGAAAATATTATGTTTTATATGCAATTATAAACAGCAAGAACACTCCAAATGAGACAAGAGATTTCAGCCAAAAAGTCTATTCTCAGTTCTGAGACAGTTTGTATTAAGTACCTAACTTTAATTCATCTTTGAATTGTACTGCATCCATAATGTGTCAGACTATTCTTAAATCATTCAAGGACATCTTTTCAAGTGCAAGAGTCTCAGAAGATTCTTCCTTTTTTATGGTTTTGCTGTAAAGGGTATTGAAACATTTTTCTATTTGTCTCATTCAAGCAGTGCTTTCCCACACCGTGCACAAAGAAGCGGCAAGAAAATAGCTGTAGCCATGTGTGATTGAGGAAGGCTGATACCGACACTCTTGAGGCTGCTGTACTTCAAAGGATTTAAAAGTTTGTTTTGATAAAAGATAAAGGAAACAAAGTTCAAGTTCTGTGATCAAAGGCACAAGAAAGGGTAACTTCTGATAAGCTTCACTTGTTAGCTTTGGACTGTGTGCACTCAGACTGTCAAAGTTGCCAGCATGGCTAAGCTGGATAAGAAAATGAGTGACACAAAGAAAATAAGGGCCACAAGGAAAGTCAGATGAGAAATATATGAACACTTGTCAGTGGTGGGAATCATAGGAGAACTGAGTCTGCTTTGGTATGCCTAACTGATTTGTAGAAGAAGTGTATCACTGGCATGAACTACACAAAATGCACCACTTGCAGTCTCCCTGAGCTGGTAATGCTTGCTTATGAAAAAGGAGAATCACCCTATAGATACGTTATTGAATGGGTTCAACTGCATATGTTCTCTCCAAAGTACTATTTATTTTTTTTCTGCAGGGCCTGAAAAGCTCTGAAATTTGATTTTGATTCCACAAATCATAGGATCACCATAAAATTCAGCCTGGAAGAGACTTGCAAAAGTCGTGTGGTCTGACCTTCTTCTCAAGGCAGCTTTAATTTCAAGGTTGGGTCAGTTCCTCAGCTTCTTGTCACAGCATGTGCTCCACTGCCCTTTACCACTCTGATAGCTCTTTACCAGACTTTATTCAGATTATCCGCACCTATCTCATAGAGTGTGGCCCAAAAGGGGATCTGATTCTTTAGGCGGAGTTTGCAAGTGCTATGTGAGGGAAACAATCACCCTCTTTGATTTGCTCATTACACTCTTTTTGATGAAAGTATGCTTTTACTGTTTGCCATCCTATGGTGCTATCTAAGAGCTCTCCAACAGCCCTAGAATACTTTGGCCAGTTTTCACCCTTTTATACTTTTCCTTTCTACAGAAATTAAGTAATTAGCCAATGAAACTTCTCATTAAAGCTTCCATATGTAAGAAGTCACTAAATAAACTGAGGCTTAAATTCAAACACCTGAAATGTAAATGTATAGAAATGCCAGCTACAATGACAAAGACTCTGCCTGAATGACAGCCTGCTGTTTTTGACTGAACCTTTCTAAATGAGACAATTATTGTACTGATGATCCATTTTATCATATTCTCTATCTGCACTGGGAACTACCACCATGGGGTAGATTTATAATTTCCTGTAATTTCCCTTTTGCTGTGGTGTAAAGTAGCTCATTAGTTGGTAGCCCAAAAACCTTTATTTTGCTCGGATAATATTTCACTTGCTTTAGAATATGCCTGATAATGTGTTTCAGATTTTGTCGGTATAATGGACACAAAACTAAGATCTGCAATAGTATGTTCTTTAAAATATAATATTTTTATGTTTGTTCTGTATTCTCTTAGGCACTAGAAACACTCCTGTAGCTTCCTGTCCTCATTCAGCAAGCTGGGACTAGTTTATCACTGTGTGGGTGTGACCAGAGCTGTGTATTCTAAAGCCTCTATGTTATTTCTCATGAACTCTTAACCATGGGCCATTTGCAGCAGCTGCCCAGAGCATGCCCAACCCCTCGGGTTGTAGGCAGGATGTTAAAAAAGCCTGTGAGATAAGAGCTGTGATAACCCCTCCAGGAAGTCGTTAGCACCTTCACACCCAGCCTGAGGGGTCATGTCTGCTAATGGGCCATAAACAATTCCAAAAATGCCCCATGACTCACTGAGTAAAATCACCTATTATGTAACTCCCCACCCTGGGGGAGGTACCGGGCAGTCCCACCTGAAACAGCGGGTATATAATATTGGGGTTTGGGGACTTCTGGGACAATTTGTTGGATCCAGAGGAGGACCAGAACCTCAACAGGCTGCAACCACCACTCTTCACCAGACTGTGACCATCATCTGCATCAACAGGTTTTTCTTTTGCTTTGTTTTACTTTGGACCCAGTGGGAACCACACGGGGCTCAGCACAGGGGCTAACGAACACCATTGTGTTTGTGCCTCGGGGGCCTGGGTTATACTTCTGGGTTTTGTGGGTTAAAAGCAACTTCTCTTTGTATCATTGCATTTATTGTAATATTTTTTTATTAAATTGTAACACTATTTATAATCTCTTTTGTGTTGGGTTCGTTTCTCCTGCTGGTTTACCTTTAAACCAGCACACTTCCTTTTAAAATGGGTAATGATCACACCTCAGGATGGTCCTCAAAAACATATAATTTCAAAGTTACTATTTAGGGAAGCACTCAGAAAAATAATCCAATAAATTTTTTGAGAAAGTGAAAAGTCTATTATAAAAACCCCTTTCCTAACTGGGAACTGATCACAGTTAATATGAAGATTCACTTTTCACAAGTTTGACAACTTCGGGATGCACTTGACTGTATCTCTGACTAACTGATTAACATTTTATTCTGTTATTTTTTTCTTTCAGCTTTTTGCTTGGAATGTTTTAATTTAGAACAATAATACTTGTGGTAGCTCCTTAGCTTTCCATACATTTCCTGAAGATTAATCCATTTAAAATGACAGCAAAAGAAAGAGAAGAATAGTGCCCTCCTTCAAAGATTTTTTTTTTTATTGTACCTGGATTTATTGGTGACAGCTCTAAGTGGATTTTTGATCAATCATTGATTGAGACACTTGAAGTGATCGATGTTACCTTATTAAGTCCTCACGCAATGTTAAGAAGAACAGCTCTTAATGCTTTCCAGCACACATGCAGCTTAGCTTTCATGCCATAGTGTTGCAGTTTTGAAAAGAAGTACATACTGAAACTTAAAATATTTCTTTTGTGTCTGGGGTTTTGCTCACTACTTGCACAGTATGAAAAATGTAAACAAAATAGTTGACCAAATATGTTATGAAAAATTACCTAGGAATGAAAATATAATGTCTTTTAAAGGGTTGTCCCTTTGCAATTCAGTTGATATTGTGCAATCTTACATTTGAGATTTGTAGTTCAAAATTAGAGATAAAATCCTGTGGTACTGGAGCGAATGAGAACAGAATATTAAATATAGGCATTTTCTGCATTAGCATCTTGCAGTTCCATTTTCTATTCCATTAACTTTCATACTTTTGTATGTTGGTTTGCATGTAGATTTCTAACTAACTGACAATCAGAATTTTAAGCCTCATATAATGTTTTTATAAAAATACCTGGTGCTCAACTTCCCCCTTGTGACATCTCCAAACTGCAGATGAACAGAAAAAACTACTCTAAATTGGCATTATCATGCATGACTGCCCAGAGGTGTCTGCTTGTCTAGACTGAGCATTCTGAAGTACACACTTTTATAGCCATAATACCTTGAGAAATATTGGAAGTATATGTGTAAAGTGGATGAAGGACAGTATCAAAATAGTTCTAAGAGATTATACAAATCAGTTTTGAACACAGTTTACTACACAGTTGCTTGGAAGCATGCATCTGAGGTTTAGTGAGTAAAAGCAGTGTCTACTAGATGTAGAAGTGTGGTAGGAACACCCCCTAAAATTGTGTATTGAAATTTTTGTGAAGGATCTGTATATTAATTAAATCCAGAAGGCTAAATTCACTAAGGAGCATAGAATATATAATTATTACTCAGGATGCCTCATGCAAGCATCAGGTAGTAAAAATTTTCAAAAATACAGTCAGTTTGAGCCTTAAGCCTGAATCCTAACTTTTGTTTAGGTTCAACTAGATTTTGTTTGCCTGAGGTTTTCCTGAAAACAGTGTTAATCCTTCTTCCAAGACTGATTCATTCCACTCTGGTTTCTCTCCTTCTCTTTGCTGATTATTCAAGGGATCCAGACATTAACCTCACATAAGAACCTATTCATCAGATACTTAAAATGCATTCCCTCTCTGAAAATATTAGCTGTAATATACTTAGTACATAATACAGCTCATACATAAATGTATGACCACCATGGTCTGAGCACCATGCTGTGATAGGTCTGTGAAAGATTTCTCTTAGCCTCTTCTGATGAAATGCTCTCACTTCATGTGGATTCATTCCATATAAAGAGAACGCAAACAAGGGATTAATTCTTTAGTTATATGATAATCCTCAGCTTAAAGATGCCACCAAATAAGATATTCATCATTTTACATGTGGCCTTTTCAGTCTGAAATATGCCACAAGATCACATTTTTACTATAGCCTCTCTTGATTGCCTGTCTCTGGGAGCTGGGCAGCTTTATACTTTTCAAGCATCTGTCAGTGCCTGTGCATTTTCTTGAGATTCAGTAGCCTTTTTGGCCTTGTTTCTTCACACTCTTTGATCAGCAATGTCATTCTCCAATTTTACCACAAAGAACTGTGATTACCTGGAAGTCCTATCCCTCCTTTTCCTCATTTCATATTCTATACTAAAATAAATACAAGGGTAGTTCATCAAAAGAACTGAAGTTGTAATCTCAATAGATGCACTTATGTTTGGCTGTCATGACGCTTTCAAGTGCATTCATATTTTGAACATATTAATTCTTCATCCTGACAAAAACCTACAGTCACTGGGTTTTCTTATATAACTTGTAATTTTTTTTTTCCAATTCAAATCACAGAGGATTGGGTACCTAACAGTATTACTGTACTATAGTAATATGTAAAATATTATTTTTATAAGTATTTTTAATTAGTCTTTAGAGACCTACTCAAGCATTTCCTTATGTTACTTCTTAAAATTGAGAGCCCTTTACTTCACTATGTCTTAACTGTTTTCATGGAATCTGTTATGCAACAAGAAAAAAAACAAATACAGAAACAAACAAAGCACAGCAGAAGGACGTAAGGCAAGGAAGAAGAATTTTCTTTTTGAACTTCTGCATACAAGGGAGAAAAGGCAGTAAGGGAAGGAAGGAAGAAAGGATGTTTAAGAAAATAAAATAAGTGGTTTTATTTTATACCTGTCTTTCCTGACTTCTCCTGACATCTCTCTTGACCCACATCAAAGAAATTTGTATTCTAAAGGTATCGACAACTTAGATATCAGAAAAGTTCAATCAATTAGTGTTAAAGAAATGGAAGAGAGAGCTAACATGAGATTTCACTGGAGTAAGAATAATTTACTAATGATTTCAATTAATAAATATTTTCAGAAAGCATTTAGTTAACAGAAATTTTATAGTCACTTGATAGTTCATTAAAGAACAAATAATCATTGGAAAATTACATATAAAGTTTTGATCTTTAATTCAAAATTGTTAACTCATTTTATTACCCCATAGGGCCAGTCCATAACCAAAAACTTTCAATGAGACCCTTGTTTAGAATACCTCCAAGCTGGAAAAAAGAGTCTTGTACATTGACAGTGGGGAGAGGTGAGGAAAAAAAAAATCAGCCACTGAAAATGTGGAAAGAATCCGTAAGAAGGCTCTGACCTGCAGAAGTGTTACTTGAATAGTCTCAATTTCTTTTTGCATTTATTAAGTTAAACATTTTTTTGTAAATTTTCTTTGGGGTGAAATGTCAGAATTTGGGCTGATAAAAACAACAAGATACAACAGAGTGTGAAATACGACACCTCTAAATCTCAAACAGTTAAGACTGATAGGTATATTATATACCTCCTCAAAAAAAGTCTTTATTTTGATAGTCATCCCCAATGACAGGTACAAGACACCTGCCAGATGGCATACAACTTGATTTGAGCAAAGTCATCTTGCACAACAACTACTCAGTGTTTGGAGAGTCCCTCTTTTGAATGTTTATTGCAACATAACATATTTCCTAACTTAAAATCCTTAAAGAATATAATAAAGCAGTTGCAGACAGTGAAAATAACATAAACAAACTGTTTTTCCTGTTTGGAAATTATCATCAAACACTCTCAAATTCTAAGTTCAGAATTTGCCTTTTTTGCATTATTGGTCCATCTGTCATGCACAAAAGCCATGGGCAGAGGGGAAAACACCTGCACTTGACTAGAAAAGCTGCCAATTCAGACTCGCCTTTGGCAAGTAGGATAAAAATTCAGCTCTTGCAGATAAGATTGTCTTGTGGCTGTCATCATCCACATGTTCATTGGTTCTATTTTCAACTGATGAATATTACAGTACTTAGCATTTAAATACTTCCAGAGGTTTTCAGTTGTTCTAAAAACATTCTTAAGAGTTATTTTTTTTTAAAGTAAAGCCTCAAAAATACACCTTAAAAAACTGTTGAGCAATGGATTTTCAGAATAAAGCAGAAAAATTGTAACATTCAGACATGCTTCAAAAATTCTGTAAAGCAAAATGCTGTAGATGTATGTTGATTCTAATATAACATTGTAAAATTTTCCTAAAATTTTCTCCTGACCCAGCCATAGTTTCTTCTGGATCTTTCTCTCTTTTAGATACAAATAAACCCCAGCACAGTAAGAATATCCCTTATCCCTTGAGTAAGTCACAATAAATTACTATAGCTTGCTGACAATGTCATGTGATTATTGGGAATAGTGGAACTGAGAGGTCACAGAAATCAAACCAGTTTTCTCCCCTCTCTCCAGTCTAGCCAAGAGAACTTTATTTAAAATAATCAAGTAAGAAAGGCTTGTGTAAAATGAGACTATACTTAAGTGGCAGTCACTCTGACCTGGTTTAAACATTTTTTTAAGATGACTTGAATAATTTCCCAGGCATGCCCATTTCTCTCTGACTTGTTGGAAACTCAGTAACTATCTCAAAGATGTCTGCACACAAGGATCTTGCATTCCTCTCTGTGGCAGTTCAGCGTCTTGACAGATGGATCACAATTCTGTTATTCAAATGCTAATACTAAAATATTTAATTCTTTGCAGAATCTATGTATAAAATTGCTCCCTTTTTTGCCCTGGGAACTGCACATTTACCTGTAGTCTGCTCCCATCATCACTATGTAATGATGTAAATAAAATAGAAACAGCATTAGTCTAGATGGATTTTTTTCACAGCATCAAGTAATTTCCTGATATTGAGAACTGTCCACAATCCTAGACCTTATTCTGTATTATCTCAGTCTCTCATTCCTCTCATTTAGCACTTGATATACCATTGCACATTCAGATACATAAATTTCAATAGTATCCCATCTGGCTGATGCTCTTTGCACCACTCTATACCCATGTCAGAGGAGTAAAGGTAGCAACAATTCATAGGGAGGAATGTAAGAAGGTGTCAGATATCTTTAGTTTTGTTTTTGTGTTAAAATGGCATGTAATGGTTTGCAGGGCTTTGGGTATGGTCCCAAGCCTTGCACCTTTTTGGTTAGAATGAGTAGTGCTGCTTAATGCAATTTGCAGAATCTGTATGGGGAAGTATTGTTAATACTGTTTCTCTTCCATTTCCTTCTCATTTGAGTTAAATGTGGCCTTTTAAAAATGGAGCAGTTGATACTAAAGTTTCTTCAACCTCTTGAAATGAAGAGATTAAGTTAAAATTTTCCTCTGACAGCTGAGACTTGTATCTGTTCATACGTTACTGTGGATGTTGATATGTTAATGTGCATACTAAAAGTTTTCTGCCCGTTTTTAGTTAGTCTTTGAGTTCACTTACATTTTTCACCTGCTCTAAATAAGAACAACATCATCAGTGAATTTGACATTGCAATCTTCTCTTTGAATTGATAGCTAAAGATTGCAGAGATCATGGAAAGGCTAGAGCAGCAGGTAAACAAGGGAAAGTAAGCATGTTTAGTGAATGGTGTAGATGAAAAGGTGAAGTAGCATTATTCAAAATATTTAATAAGACAAGAACTTAATAACATTGGAAGAAAGAAAATTTGAAGCAGAAAATACTTTCTTTTAACATAAATAACGTCTCTCAGTCATTACTGTCAGGAAATTCCCTATCAAATCACTCCAGAGAACTCAATTACCCAGAGACAGACCCAAGCAGAGAGAAAAACTAAGAACAAAGGTTTTACTTTCCCAAGATAATGTGGTGGTGAGCCGGTGCTCTGGCCCTGACCCTCCCATCCCTCCTGAGACGGCACAGTGTGCCTTTCTGGTACCACAGCCATGAAGGAACTGACCAAGCCAGTCGCACACCGGCTCCTACACTTCGAGATGATGTCGGAATATGGTATGGTATACTATTGGCCAGTAGTAGTGAGCTGTCAGCTGGCCCAGCCCAGCTCAGGTCAGCTGATAGTCTCAGGCCTAGTCTAAAATCTAAAGCCTAAATTTAGGCCTATCTAGCTGAACCCATAACACATCCTCAAAAAAAAAGTATTTTCAGTGAAAATAAATTGTGATAATTTTCAATTATAAATATTTTCAATGGTACAGTGTGAGCAACAAGAAGATATTATAGTTCCTATCCTGTAAGAATGTGGGTCTGAATATAAATAAGTTAAGCTTTCTTTGCACATATATGTGTTGATATATGTTTACACATATAGGTATTGATAATAACAATCTTCAGATATGTTTTATAAATGAAAGCTCTGAAGTCTCTGAAAACAACCATAAAGTTTAGCTTTCCATCGCACATTATAATCCATGCTAAATCAAAGCCTTCTCTCAAGACTTTGATGAGAATGTTGAAAATTATGCCTTCTAAAGTATTGATTTTAAATGGCTGACAGTTGCTTTATATAGCAACTCTATGGAGAATATTTAATTAAATCATAATTGCCAAAAATATCCTTGTCAGGCACTACAGACCATAGGGAAACCGAAAGATGTGTCGAGGAGAATCTCATTATCAAAGATCTGTTTTATACAAATTAAAATTGACTTATTTTAAATAGACTAGATGAAATGAACACTCTACGTCTTTGCAAATTAACATAGTTGAAACATAGCATGAAACACTGACACGAGAATATATAAAAATATGGAGTGATTGAGATATAAAACTCATAAATAATAAGAATCCCTAAATAACCTCTAAAATTTGGATGGCAAGAAACCCCAACAATAATAAATTCACCTCTATTTTTTTCTCTCTGTGACTCTGCTCCTCAGCCCTGCAGTTTACATGCAGTTTCCAAACTGCAGTAAGCAGTATGTAGAGCTGAACTATTACATTACTTTTTACTCTGAAAATTAGAACTTCAATAACTATAACCATGTAGCAGGACATTTATATTACTTTCATTGCACAGGTACAGATAAATCAATTGAATTAATAAAGTCAGTGCCTCCTACAAAATGAAATGCTGATCTCTTTACTGAGTCAGTTATACAGACACAATATTCTGACTTTATGGGTTAGATTGGAAAATATAGGTTGTTGGTTACTTGAAATGTTAGCTTGTTATCTTATAGGTTGATAAAGACACCAAAGAAACAAGTTTTCACCCTTGACTTCAGGAATTTAGGACATAGCAAACATTTGAAAAGGAAAAATAGTTATTAGGGTAGGTACAAAATAATATTTCAGAATGCAGTAAGAGTACTGATTTCTTGTTGGATTCCTAGGAGGTGGCACAATATATGTTATTGTCAAAGATAACTTTTACTTAAATTACCATTCTTGTAAATAGTCAAGACTCCTAAAAATGAATCTTTTTAAAGTTGAACCATAAAGAGTTTCTATGAAAATGAGATCCTGTCTTCACTGCTTCCCAGACTTCTCTGTTCCATTGCTCCCAAGGCCTTCAGGTCAGAGAGGCAGATAATGTGAGTTTGTGTCTCTTCTTTGAATTTGCTTCTTCCAAGATATGTTCTGAGAATACTTACTTTTTGAATAGTCTAGCAATATATTTCTCTGTGTCATTTTCACTTCAAGCTTTTCTGGAACCATGGAACTTTACAAGCATTATTATTTATGATACATACCTAATTAGAAAATGAGTAGAAAAAGGAAAGCTGACAAGAGGTTTTAAAAAAAGACTTGCCCTTGAAGAACTTTAAGATAAGTTTCAGTTTAATTCCTGCTACTGAGTACCTGATTTTTCTGTAGTTTTCAATTAGAATAGAACACAGAGTTGTGGTTTGTGCAGTTTGAAGGTTATTGAGCAGGCTTCCTACACAGTTCCCCAAAAAAGACTGAAGTATTTGTGCTTTCTTCTATTACTTTGCACCAGGGCCTGTACATAAAACTGAGTGCACTTATTTTAACTCTATGGAGTCTGTCTTGCTATCATCTTTTCATAGACTAAAAAGGGAACTGCTCTGAATGAAAACTACAAAATCAACAGAGATAAGACTTGAAAATAAATTTTCTTTACTGTTCCTAAGCATCTTTTAAAATATTGAATATCAGTTGTTCTTGAGCAATTTACATGAGATACTACAAAAGAAGAAGAATTTTTAAATTACTTAGAAGAGAAGCCTAAGGATTAAATGTTTTCACCCCTTATATTCTGGGATTTGCTTTTATTCACAGCTCTTAAGATCATGCTGTGTTAATATCAGGAACATAAATCCTTTGCCATAATTCCATTAAGTCCCATTCACTTTACTGCATTAGCATCTGGTTCTTCTGAAAGCTGACTGTCTCTGTTGTTCCATTTTTGGCACTCCATTTATTAAAGCATTTACAGGTTTGAAGAGAATTATAGAATTATAGAATTATTTGGATTGGGAGGGACCTTAAAAATTATCTAGTTCCAACTCCCCTGCCATGCACAGGAATACCTTGCACTAGATCATGTTCCTCAAGGCCCCATCCACCCTGGTCTTCAACATTTCCAGAGATGGGGCATTCACAACTTCTCTGAGCAACCTGTTCCAGTGCCTCACCATCCTCACAGTAAGAATTTGTTCCTAATATCTAATCTAACCTACCCTGTTTCAGTTTGAAGCCATTACTGTCACTACATGACCTTGTAAAATGTCTCTCTCCATCTTTCTTGTAGGCTTCCTTCAGGTACTGGGAGGTTGCAATTAAGTCTCCTCAGGGCCTCTCTTTTCCAGGCTGACAATCTCAGTTTTCTCAGCCTTTCATCAGAGGAGAGGTGCTCCATCCTTCTGATTATCTTGGTGGCTTCCTCTAGCCTTGATTCAACAGGCTGATGTCCTTCCTGTGATGGGGATCCCAGAAATAGACAGTACTCCAGGTGGGCTCTCATGAGAGAAGAGGGGTGGAATCATTTCTCTTGACCTCCTGGCCACACTGTTTTTGATGCAGCCCAGGATATGTTTGGCTTTCTGGGCTGCAAGCACACATTGCTGGCTCTTGTTCAGCCTCTCCTCCACCAACACCCCCAAGTCCTTCTTGGCAAGGCTGTTCTCCATCTGTTCATCTCCCAGCCTGNGCTGTTCTCCGCCTGTTCATCTCCCAGCCTGGATTGATACTGTTTTGACCCAGGTGTAGCACTTTGCACTTGGTCTTGTTAAACCTAATGAGATTCCTATGGACCCACTTCTCAAGCTTGTCCAGCTCTCTGAATGTCATCCCATTCTTTGTGTCAACCACACCACTCAGTTTGGTGTCATCTGCAAATATACTGAGCATGCACTCAACCTCTTTGTTGAAGATATTAACACTGGTCCCAAGATGGAGCCCTGAGGGACACCACTTGTCACTGATGTCCGTTTAGACTCAGCCACTGACCACTACCCTCTGGATGTGACTGACCAACCATTTTCTTATTCATCTAAGAATCCACTCACCAAATCCATCTATCTCCAGCATGGAGAGAAGGATGTTTTTAGGGACTGTAACAAAGGTTTTACAGAAGCCCAGAGAAATTATATCTGTATATCTATTTTCCATTGATGTAGTCACTCCATTGTAGGAAACTCCTGGTGAAGTTCTACCCTTGGTGAAACTGTGCTAGCTGCCTTGAATCACCTCTCTGTCCTCCATGAGCCTTAGGAGCTTCTAGGAGGACCTATTCCATGATCTTCTCAGGCATTATTCCTGTGTTGTTGAATGGTCAGAAACCAGAAAACCATGAAATAAAATATGAGCAAGTGAATTCCTTATCACAGAATGCTCTTAATTATTTTTTTCCAAGGGGCTAAAAAATACCATTAGATACATATAAACAACTTAACACATAGACAAAAAGACAAATGCTAAGTCTGGCTGAAATTTAGTTTAGAAAATGTGTGTATGATAATGAAAATACTTTTAATATGAAAAGAACCACAGTGAAGATTTCCCTGTAAAACTGACAAAATAATGCTAGTACTGATTCCTTTACAATATTATTTTCAAATATTTCCTTGGAAAAAAATCTACATAACATTTTCTGTATTTCTAAAAGAAGAATGTCTTCACAAATTTTTACAGGAAACATCCTTAATTAAGCAACCAATGAAACAAAAAAAAGAACAAACAAAAAACACAAGTCAGTTTGAACAGTTCTATCAATTGAGAAGGATTTGGCAGAAGACTGAGACACCTAAATTTTTGATAGAATTAATGGTCTCGTTCATAATGAAGCTTATTAATGAAAGATTTGTCGCACCTCATGATCTATGGATATGTTTTGTGTAGTTAGTGCAAGATACTACTATTCACATGGTAGTGCCCAGCATGTACCCGGCCAGGTAAGGTAGTAAAATAAAAACTGAGGAAAGGCTGACCTTGTAATAATAAATATTTTACTTGCATAGAAAGTAACTTAAGGAGAGTATAAATTAGATAAGAGCAATATTGAAGGCCACAGTAATAAGGACAGAATGCAGGGTCACCTGTATTTGCTGTGTGTGATACAACTCCAGAACAGGTAGAAGAAATAAATTCTGCATGGCACCTAAGAGTTTATGAAGAATGACTGTAGAAGTATGGAGAGAAGAAAACAGTAGAAAGGAAGATTCAAACCTAACCTCAACAAGCAATAGTGCAGCACTGAGGAACAGCATCATAACATGAAAAAAACTTCAGAAGCCAGACTCTCCAGCAGCACCTGTAAGAGATGATCAAATTTCACTTAAACATGTCTTAGCTAATTTACAGTAGACATACATCTAAATGGAAAAATTTTGCAGGTAGTGATAAACTCTCACATTAGGTGATGACATGTCACTCAAAGGGTGCTTTAAAGTGACATCATCAACTAAAATAGGTAAGTGGCCCTTTGCATAGGGATGCCTTGCCCATCTCCTCAAAGAACCTCCTGGTGAAGGGTTTGAAAGTACTTCCTCAGCTGATTGGTCCCTTTGGTACACACAGTGTTTCTCAGTGCAGCTGAGTGGGGAATTTGAAGTGACTAGGCAGGTAATGTTATTTTAGAATTAGTTAAATTGCTTTGCATGAGATGGTCCAATTTATCAAACACAGACATGGAGTATTACTTAAATGTTCACAGGTTGTTCTTATCTGGTCTGTAACTGCAAGCACAAAATGTTAGGCATCTCCCTAGTGTGATCTCTATTTCTTGTATCATATTTTACATGTATCTACAGGTAACTTAAATATTCTGCTGCTGTTACAATGGCATCTTATGTTTGTATTTAAACAACTGACAGGAACTGTGCCTTTTGGAGAACTGATTCACTCACAGGTCTGATCTCTATTTAGGTTCAGGCCTTGTTAAGAAAAGGCATCTATTTTCTTTGGAAGTATTAGACCTCAACTGGCAGCCCAGAAGGGCAGAAGTCTTCTGGTGATCCTGTCACATATAATCTCAAATTATGCTAGATACCTTTTCCCAGGCAACTTATCTGAATTGTTCATAACTGAAATTTAAATGACTAATGGTGTCAAACTTGTATTGATTCTTATCCATTATGATGGATATTAAATATTTCTGTGCATGACTGAAATGTATGTTAAAACTTTGTATTCTTATAAGCAACAAATATCTATCACCCTTTAGTTTTATTTGAGAAGTATAAGCTTATTTAAAACCTGCAGTCATCTCATTGAGTCCTGATTGAAAGAATAAAACTGAGCTGATTAAATATAAATCAGGCATACTTGATTTATAATTAGAACTTTGTTAACTGAATGGAAATAAACATTTATATACTTTCAGTTCAACCTAGTCTAGTTCTTAGTATGAAGAAAGAATGGTGAGTGAACTCTGTGCAATCTGATAATACCACTACAGCCTCCTGCTCAGTCCTCACAATAGTTTCTTTTCTGTTTCTGTTGATGGTATGAACTTAATTTGTATGCTGGATCCTTTCAGTATGGAGTTCATAGGAAGATAAACTTCAGGTAAAGAATGTAAAAAAAAGAATGGTTGAATCATTTTGAAATGACTGAAGAGAGAAATAAAACTTTGCAAATGAGAAGAAAAGAATCCTTTATGTTTAAAAAATAAAAGAAAAAGTAATCTCAACACCTTCCTTGTTTCAACAGCTGTAACTCCTGTGAGCTTCACAGGGAACTGATATGTTTCTTCTGAGATCAATTAACTTTGATACCACATTATCACAAATGCAAGACTTGGCAAAAGACAAATTTTACACAGGTAGTGTTTATTGTGTACTACTGAATTCAGGGATGGTTTATATTTGAATGCACAAACACTTTTCCCTGATTACTTGAGAGGCCTTAATTGAAGCTTATCAAAACAGTTAAATAACTGTGCTACTGTTCATCTCTTCTCTAGGTTACATGTAATTTAGACTGAAAACAAAGTGATAGGAATAAGGAAAGTTCTGTAACAGGCCTGTTCCCACTGAAGTAGACAGAACTCTCTGCAGAGTCTGTTGCTGGACTATAGTCTTTGTTCTCCACCACTGTATTGGGTTTGTGTTACCACGTGTTGGCACTGGCAGCAGTTCAGGGGTGGTGTCTGTGAAAAGAGGACAGAGGCTGCCTCATCCCAGGCACATCTGGCTCCAGCTGATTAAAGTCAGATCCAATGGACAGACCTACTGCAGTATACAGTTGAGCCCAAGCAATAATTCCAATTCTTCTGTGATAACATCTCTAAGAAATAGCTGTGAGAGAAAGTGAAAAAACAAACAAACAATAACAGTAAGAGAAACAGCCCTGTACACATCAAGGTCAAGGAAGAAGAAAGTGGAGGCACTCCAGATGTCAGAGCAGAGATACCCCTGCAGCCCACAGAGAAGACCAGGGTGAAGGAAGTTGTTGCCCTGCAGCCCATGGAGGACCATGGTGGAGCAGATATCTGCTTGCAGCCCATGGAAGACCTCACACCAGAGCAGGTGGAAAGCTGCAGCCCATGGAGACCCAAAACAGGTCTCAGTCAGAACTGCAACCCATGGAGGACTGTCAGAGGAGACCAGACCGAGAAAGAATTACAGGCGCTGGGTAGATGAGGACGCGGATACCCATGCAGCGACAGAATCGGGACCATGAGGGCTTCCGGATGGACACTGTACCCTTAAGATGGCTACGACCCAAGTTTCTTCTTCCCACAATCCCCTGGAATTCTCCCACATACCCCTGGAATTCTCCCACACACCTCGTTCTCCCTATTGGTCCTTTTGCCGCTCCTCCCTTCCCTCTTCCCCTTCGTTTGCATGTACCCAATAAAGTGCGTTACTCCTCCCTGTCTCCGCCCCTCTTCCCTGCCTACATCCGGGGTATTTGCGCACGCCCCTTATAAGCAGGTGCGCGCCATTAAAACCTGGCTTTTCCTCGTGGTCTCCTGCCTGGTGTGGATTCATTCCGTTCGGAGGGGTCGCTGGCCGGGAACGGGAGGAGCCAACCCTAGCTTCTAAGGGGCATGATCCTAGGAAGTGCCGCCGCTTGCCGCTTTCCTAGCCTTGCTCCTGGGAGCAAAAAACCCCTCCACTATATTAGTGGAATTATTAATCCACTGAGAGAAGACCCATACTGAAGCATGGGAAAATTGTGAAAATCAAGAAGTGGTGCAGAAAGGAACTATTACAGAATGACTATAAATCCCTATTTCTTTAATTTTTCTTGATATCATGCAAGCTGAATACCATTTTAGGCCTTTTATTACCTTAACAGAGACTTACACTTTACCAGTTTTGTATAATGTTCCACTCTAATCACTTTTGTTTTTCTATCATCTTGCTACTTGACATTTTCTTTGTGGAAGAGATGATGCTAAGCAAATAAATAAGGAAAACATATGAAGTCTGATTTTGCAGAGCATAAAACAAAGAAATAAATGAGAAAGGAGACAAATGAGCATGGAGATAAACTGACCTTTTAAAACTTTGATTATATAGTGGAGGCAGCAAGTTCACTGTGGAAGATAAGTGTACAGTACATGTTCTTACTAACAATATCAGCAATATAGAATTTGTTTCAGTGGTTTTCCATTAAATGTTCTCACTTAATCACCTTTTAAAACAGATGTCTTTCTTGGCAAGCTAGCATAATTGCCCTATAATATATAAAAACTGTTCTGCATAGTAAAGTTCATTGATGAATGTAAGATGTGCATGTTTTTCTTTTAGCTCTAGCTCCATTTCAAATTATATTACACTATCATGTGGAGACTTCTGGCTTGCAGTCATGTAGTGTTTTGAAACATTTTTTTTCTTTCTTTTCTTGAATGGGAAGTTGTTTGTTATTGAAGAGGTCTTAGGTGTAAAGAAAGGGATCTCTGTGGAAAAAACATTGTAATCAAAAGTGAGTGAATTCATGAAGAATACATCTTAATCCCCAAGGGACCATTGCATTGCATAAGACTGGGTCATAGGAATAGGTTTGTCGAATATTTATTTCCCTATGTTTTTTCTTCTTATGTAAGGCTTTCATAAATTGCATTTTTGAACTACATTGCTATATTACTGAGGGAATAGGTGGTTGTGAATACTTGAGTCTAGCATACATTGTACCCTGTCTAAATTAAGGTGCATCTCTGAGAGTAAAGTCTATATAGAAGTTGACAAAATGCAGATTGTGTGGACTAAACTAGACATAAATTAGATCTCTCAGGTACATTTATCAGTAAATATAAAAGTACAGTACTCCAAGCAGCAAATGAAGCAGTCCTGAGAAGCTGGGTTACAGCACTGCCATACCACTTGGACTGCAATGATATGGTGCTTGAACAAGCTACCTGAAAACTAGTTCAGTTATTTGTAAAGAAATTCTGAATAAATATATTTATGAGATTTTGACTATTTTGATAAATATATTTATATAAGAACTAAAAAATGCATTCTAAAGTACCATGTCATAGACACAAAAATGTTATGGGCATTTCATAGAAACAAAGGCTTTTACAGTGGAAGAAACAGATGCTATTGAGAAAAGGCTGTTACTGTATAGAATGTGTGTTCATTCTCATGGTCATATTTCTATTTTCTCTTTTCCTGAGTGACATTCATTTGATGAATACTTCCTTTTGTTAGTTGCTAAGTAATGTATAGAAGTATGTGTTTATGTATTATATAAGTTCATAAATGAGAACATTACTTCACAGTGTTGTAGAACAGTGTGGGTTGGAAGGGACCTCAGAGATCACCTAGTTCCAACCTTCCTGCCATGAGCAAGGATGCTCTTCACAAGATCAGGTTGCTCAAAGCCCTATCCAAACTAGCCTTGAACATTTCCAGGGATGAGAAATCTCTTAGAGAAAAATGAGTAGTTATTCTCCAGATGTTAACTCAAGGTACCAAAGAACCAATGGCTTTACAAGGGTTTGTGTGAGTGAACTCTCTTGATGCAGAAATTCAGATGTACACTCAGGGCCCTACAGCCAGAGTACTCCAGGCAGGGTCACACGAGACCAGATGAGAGGGGAAGAATCACTTCACTTTGGCATGCCTCTTTTGATGTAGCCCAAGGCATTGTTGGCTTTATAGGCTGCAAGTGCACTTTGCTGGGTTGTGTTGAGCTTCTTATCCACTATCCCCCCACCCCAAGTCCTTCTCCTCAGGGCTGGTCTTACTCCGTTTTCTGGTCAGCTTGCATTTATATTTGGAATTTCCCTGACCATTGGCAGGACCTTGAACATGACCTTATAAAAATCCACAGAAATTTTGTCTCTGATCTCTTATGTTATAATTTAGATGTTTTCTTGATCTTTCTTTCCATCTTTGTAATGTTTTGATGCTAACTGCAGTCTGAAGTTACTCATTAGTCGTACCTTTTTATGATCTGATGATTAGGACAAGCTCATATTTATTTTGTATCAGTCTTCTGTGAAAGATTTTCTAACCCTCTATAACATTAGAAAATATTCTAAATGATGAGACATAATTAAATACAGCTTGACATTGCATAAGGGTGCTTGCATGCATCCCTGTTTAATGCTAACAAGAGTCCAAACCTTAATGTCCAAACCTAATCTGCTCAGAATTTATGACTAAGTAAAGATTTTTGTCCATTAATAGTAGGCATACCATGAATTTTGGTGTATATGAATAATAGTGTTCTTGAGATCTTAAAGGGTTTAGTTTTGCTGTCATCCTTGTTCCTTCTCTCCTTATTGTGGTTACAGTTGCCACAGTTAAATCCTGACTTCTGTGAAAAATACCAAGATGGCCTGGTGAATGTTCTGCTAAAGTGATTATCAATGGTTCTTTGGATTATTGATGGCTCAGAATATTTTTGGGTAGAATTTGTATACTTCAGCAACCTGAAGGATACAATTTTTTTTACATGAAAGCACATTTTTTCTTGATCTATGTAATTGTAAATATAATTTAAGCTTGAATTTCAAATGCATATAAAAGGCAGAGTAATTAAAACTAACTCAGAAATTGCTTTACATACAGTACTATTTTTTAAGAAGGAATGTTATCTAATTTTGTGGGAGTCAGTTAAACAGGCTTTTCACCGTTATATGATTATGAGCATTTGTCTTTGCTCTCCCTTTCATGGTCGCTTTTACTATTCTCAAGGCTAAATTTTCCAGGGTATTATGTCAAATTTTTTAACTATACTTTAAATTTCATGTTGTTATGTAACATTAAAGTGTGTGGTCTTTGTAAGCAAAATAGAAAACAAGAGCCATAACCTTAGTTGATATTATTTGCGTAGCACTATTCAAGTCAGCTGATTTATATCTAGTGAATATCAGATCAGAGTCTATAGACTGTTTATGGATTGCATATTCCATTACCCCATCCTTTTGATGTCTTGTTGAGCCCTTGCACAATATAGATGACAAAAGGACAGTGTTGAATATAGTTTCAAAATCAAGTATCATCACTAAGGCAGAATAGATAAATATGATAAGCAAAATGAGATAAACAGAAGTTGGTTTGAACACCATTTTCTCCATCTTGGAAGTCTTCAGAAAAACTAATTTTCTTCTCCTCAAAAATTACTGAATGTTGAGCAAAACTTAAAGTATAACTGAATATTACTGAAAGATGTGAAGACAGAACAAACATGATTTTAGTAAATGTAAAAAGGGAGACCATTCTGGGATAGGAGTAAAATAACAACGTCCTGGGTTACACAAAAATTCTGACATCCATTTTTCTTTTCTTTTTTCACCAATATACCTAATAATTTGGACTGTGACAGGAACTTCAGATAAGATAAGGGTGGTACTATTATCCTAGGAGAAGAATGTATCCACAAGTGTGAAAGACTGGAATACTGATGACTCGATCCAAGTGCAAGCTGCTGATGGGCAAAGTAACAACCCAGGTGCTGAGAGCATGCACATCAACCTCCTCAGGCTTCAAGTTGGATGTTGTTTCTTTGTCCTTACACAAGAGACTCAGCTGTGACAAGTCCCCTCTGGGGAAGCATCAGGACACATAGCCTGAAGATATTCATCTTTGCTGATGAACTGGATCCACCTGTGCTGACATAACAGGCATCTGCAACATCATAGAAAGTCTCAAAAACTCTTGGAATGTCCCTTCATCCATAATCCAGTGTAGAACTCCCCACTCCAGCAGCATTCTCTCTGAGCCTAAGCCAAATAAAAGACCACACTTGGACTTCACTCAACACTGGGTTTTCTTCTCTCACTACACAAGAATTTTCCTTACAAACCAGGGCTTCTATCACCACCCGATGAGTCTGGATTGTGATCAGCATGTCCACAGGACTACAAACACCACTTTGACCAGTGAACATCAAAATTGGAACCACCCGGTCTTGTCGCTGGATCCAACTGGTGTCTTGCAAGCCCTTTTCCTGGGGGTCCACAGGCCTCCTCCAACTGCCTATACAAGCACCATAGCCTCACTCATCCCTACTTTCCAATTATTCCTACCAGGTTTTCCAGCCATGGGGCAGGTGAATCACATGGAAGGATGGCCATCTTGTCTCTGTCCTAAGGCCACGGGTGTTATTTCCCAGGTGTGGGAGGCTGGCTGACATCTCGATTTGTTCTGTTGGGCAGGGCTTGGGCAGTTACTCCTCATCAATGGGTTTTATTGAATCTGAGAGGGGATACTTCTGTCCAAGGAAATTGCCCCCCAAATTGTCTCAATCTTAGCCAAACACAAATGTAAGTATACAACAGAAAATGACTATGATGTGTACTGCTATTAGATAACTTTGCAACCTTGGATACGACTAGAGGCTTAACTAAAACATACAGGTTTTCAAATATCTATGCAAGAAGTAATGTGAAAAAACACATTTCATTTGGATCTATAGACCAAGAGTAAACTTGACATAAATTTGTGTTACCTTAGTCTGGTTCCCAAAAATTTTATTGGAAGAACGATTTGGTATTTCAAGAGAAATATAATGATTTATTAACTTTGCTAGTATAGCACAATGGTTATTGCTAGCTTGTACATGTTAAAATATCAATAGTTGTTTGCCTGCCAGCAATCAGATTGTCTCTGATAATGTGAAGGGAAAGAAATCCATAAGAATCCACAGTTGCTTAGGTTTCTGACAATCTAGAATTAGAAACTAGGTGTGTGGTCATTACTCTGCCTTTCTGCTTAGTTCCTCAGGAAGAGGGGGAAGAAAGGTGTCCAGATAGTAGACGATGTGCAATTGTACTAAAGAAAAAATACATACCTTGTTCTCAAAATGTTAAGTGGCTGAAACAATTATGTCCCCCCAAAAGGCAGAACCTTCTAAAGCTGAAAAGTCAATTGAAACACAGTTAGCAGAAACTCCTAGATTTATCTTGCCTTTTTCTAATAGCAGCCAAGAGAGTTATTACTCAATGGCTATTTGTCAATAACTGTCACATTCCCCATCTTCTTGCTGACTTCCTCTGCTGTCATGACTGGTATGTTACAGGCACTGACAGGATAACTTATCTGTTATGGAGCTGTGACAATCTCTCTAGTATCATTTGAATAAGTAGATGCTGACCTCCGTAAAGTAACTGGACCTGGGAAATTATTATTTCCAGCAGTTTTAAAACAGAGTTAGAAATATCCTGGGCTTTTGTGTGTGTGTGTGTGTGTTTATGGGGTTTGTGGTTTTGTGTTTGTTTTTTTGTTGTTTTTTTTTTTTTTTAAATCCCCTAATCTCAATATGGAGAATTAAATAATGCAAAACTTTGGAAATGTATGGACTTCAAACTCTTAGCTGATAAACAGTCATGTCTTCTAAAGTTTAGAATACATCATTTTGAAGTATATTTTTTACTAAGGTAAAACATATCTGTAGTGAGTCTAAAAAGAATGAACCTGAGACCATCCTTTGAGCACAACCAGAGCAATGTGATCCAGCTCAATACTTGTACACTTTCTTCTTCTGGGATTAGCCATTACTTTCCATCTTCAAAAGCTTCTGTGGCATTTAAGGTTAGATCTCCAAGGCTCCTGGGGGCCCTTAAGCTATGCTTGTGGGTGTTCTTCAGGTGAAATCCCTCTGTTTGAGGCTGAATAGGTTGATGACCACCTGATCCTTAACTTTGTTCAAGGCTTCTAAGCAGGATATTCCACACCCAGTAACTTCTGTGGAGCCTAATACAGTAGAACAGGTCAAAACATTGAATTTGGTTAGTTCCAAAGCACAGCAGGTAAGATCATATTTATTTGAAGTCTTAGTTGATGATAAAGGTGGTGCCAGCTCTTTCCATCTTTTTGTTAGGTACAATGGACTATTAATGCCCTCCTGAAATATAGAAGAGTTGGATTGTTTTAAAAACATCAAATGTTTAATTTTGGGGATCAGAAATTGTATAATATCTATGTTGGTAGGCAAATGGATCTGCTTACGTGCTGCAGGATAAAGTTCATAAAAAATTATTGAACAGAAAATGTATCCATAGTGAGACCAAAGCTGATGTTTTTTTCTGGAGTTATTGTTTCTCTCAAAAGTAACAATTAGTGCAGTCTTGAGACTGCTGTTTCCTCATGTTTCTTGGTACTTTTGGAAGACTGAGATAATCCGTTTTGAACTGATATTTTCTTTTTATTTTTCTTTCATTCTATTTCTGTTGGTTTGCTAGTTTATTTTTGATCCCTGCTTTTCAGTCTTTCTCACTTTACAATTTTATTTTTTAGAGAGTCTTTTCTGATTGTTTCACATTCTGTCTTGAACACTATGAACCCCAAGAAATGTTCAAATTCAATCAAACTTTACAGCTGTGGATGTTTAAATGATTTTCAGACTGGTAAGATATATGCTGTAATGTCCATTAGGATGATCCTCTCTCGGGGTAGTATATTTTACAAAAAAATTATGACTGTATGGATGAAATTTTAAAATTGTCTTACAACTTCCATTCTTATGCCTTATTAGTGTGAATTGCTAAGCCTATAAAAATGAAAGCAGACTACCTTTATCACTACGGATTTTGGATCTGGATATATAAATCAAACAGCTAGTAGTGGTCTAGTGTTTGACATGGCTGCTTGTCTCCTAACATAAGAGAAATCAGTCGCTAAAAACATAATTCTGAACATTAACAGCAAAGTAGAAGTAGCCAATTCTGTTAGAATGAAACACAAAAGATGATATTCCCATACTGAGAAACTGAATTCATACAGGCATATGCATTCACACACACCAGAAAAAAGTAGAGGAAAAAAATTATACATTTTTTTTCCACAAATATTTGTCACGTGTGACATGTAGCCATACTTTTCAAAAGGCAATACATTCCCATGTATTTCCTCTTAAAATATTTTTTTAAAGTTTAATTTTCAGACACCTTTGTGTTTTTCACAATTATCAGACTCTTTTTTTCTTTTGGAGGACCTTCTAAATGCTTTCCAAGTCTGAACACTTCTGGTTCTGAACCCCTTTTGAGGTCGTGGTCTAACCTAAAAATTCTCCTTTCTCTTGAACACCAGGAAGAAACTTCAGGTGTTCTTCTTGTTTTCACTGTGATGGTTCTGAACTATATTTATGATGTTGGTTATACCTACAGTCTTTTATGATGAAACTTTTTCCTGAGAATATATTCTCAGAAATAACATTAAGGAAGGCTGTTAATGTGCTTTTTAACTTAAACAACATTTTATTGATTCTCTTCCAGTAGCAATGGTACTGTATCTGTATTTATTTCAGAACAATAAAAACACTCAGAAATGGAACTATGCATAGTAATGAAATGAATCAGTACTACAGTCATGCTTACTAGTACAGAAGATTCTTACAGCTGATGCTTTGCAATATCACACTGCAAAACTTCTTTAAAGAAAAAAAATCAAAATCATGTTTCCCTCAGGGATAGAATTTC
>VWZD01000675.1:346596-367257 GCA_013396695.1 Sakesphorus luctuosus
ACTGAAACTTTAATATGTTTAGAGAACCTCCCCAAACTCATATGAATGATCTAAGTACCAAGAAACAGATTTCTTGTAAAGATTTTGAGCCACTAGAATGCTCCAAGTACAGACGATAAAGGACATGAGCTGACTGTTTTGTCACACAGTTGATCCCCTACCTATGAAGAGAAAATTAAAAATAATTTTGACATTTGTGAAATAGTGAGTCTTGTTTAAGTATGAAGAAAATTACTTTTTACTCTAATTGTAAGTATTCTTTCTTGTTTATTATATTAGCTGTAGAAATCAAGGAATAGCTATGTTTGGGGTTTTTTTTAACATTTCCATTTTATTGCTTGGTGTTTTGTTAGTTGATTTTATGAAAAAAACCCTGCATTTTCACAGATCTTGGTGCAAATTAATGAATACAAGTGGCCCCACAGCTTTTTACAACTCTGGCACTCCAGAAATTAGCCCAAAGAATTCATATGATTTAACAGCCAACTTTTCCAATGCAGTGAAAATGTAGTATCTGATTCTATCTCTTATGACTGCAACCACAATCATACTGGTTATGTCTTTGAAACAAAAAAATACTTAAGTTTTAATTAGATTTGTTTTCTCTCAACATAGCAAAGGTTTAATTTCTGATTTTCTTCAAAAGGCTTACATTTCTGCAACCCATGTATTGTCAGATGGATGCAGAACATCCCAGCAGCAGAGTTCTACATAGACATTTATCTGAATTTTAAAGATACACTGGAGAAAACTTTTAATGTATAAATTAGTTCTGCTCATCAGAATGTCTTTGTTTTAGCTAATTTATTGTGTTTGAAATTACACAGGCTGAAAATCTGAAAGAGGTGCCCCTGCTGCATCTAATCAGATACGGAATTATTTGTTGTGGTTAAAAATGCTTGAATTATTAGCTGCCTTTAGGTGCTTCTGTATTGCTAACATTTTTCCAACAGATCAGATGGCTGAGAGCATCTGTTTGGTGATTTCTCTCTGTTTAACAATACTGTAGTAAATCCACAGATCTGAATTAAAGATTCAAATGAGTAAAATATCTATATAATATAAACTACATTACTTAAGTAATAGAAACTGGGTTTGGTTGTTTGTTTTTTTTTTTCAAAAGAAAGATTTACTGATAGTTTGAAATTGCAGCACAATTAATACCTACTTTTATCATTGATGAAATTCTTTCTTTAGAAGTTCTAATATAGTATTTTAAAAATCTATTTCAAATAACAAAGTTTATAATGTTTACATAATTCCTTGACATGGAAGGACTTCAAATTTAAACTTGAAACTAGAAAGCTGAATTCTGATTTTCAATTCTCAAAGAATATAAAGGAACATGTACTACTTTTGAACTCTTCATTAAGAAATTCTCTAAACACCTTCCAATTTCTACACATAGTGAACTGAAAATTCACATTTCAGGAGTAGAATGCATTGTGTTTTTTCACCTCCTGAAGTCTGAAGTAATTAATGGAAATATTTAATTTAAAATAACTAAAATTTTATTTGGAAAACATTCAAGCAATTAAAAGACAGTAGAATAGTTGTTCTTACCAAGATAAGTTTTTGGTTTTTTGAGTTTTTTTTTTTTTGAGAAGTCTCACATTTGCTCAGATCTGTAAGACATCCCACTGAATAATAAATGTAAACTGTAAGTCAGGCAACTTTTTTTTAATACTATAGGAGCGCTATATTTATTTATATTAATCATAGTAAATGTACTATCTTCTTATAAATTAGATAATTTATAGATTAATAGTGAACATAATTTTATTCCTCTATAATTGGTACCTGGATTGCTAGATGCAGTAGTTGCTAATTAAAAATAATTTTGTCAGATCTTACCTTAAGACTATTTCATCATTCTTTTTTTGACTCATAGAATCCAAATATAGAATAATTTATGTTCAAGTGATCTCCGGGGTACTGACAGGTCATCCCAGTTTGGTGTCATCCATGAACTTCAAGAGGCAGAATTCTGTTCCACCCTCCAGGAAAATTAATAAAGTAAAATTATGCTAGACCCAGTACTGGGCTGTGTCTATCAACTGGGCGGCAATTGAACATTGTATCATAAGTCATAGACGTCCTGTCTGTTTTCATTCTACTTTCTATGCCACACAGCATTTCTCACCACTTCTACTGCAGGAAGAGATTTGAGAGATTGAAGTCTGACTAAATCTGATCAGATTGAAGCATTACTTTGACAATTTTGCTTCTAAAAATTGATCTCATAGGTTTTCTCAGGGACCACTGTTAGATTGAACTATACATAGTATATAAATGTAGGAATGTGAAATACCTTATTTCCACCTCTCCCCACTCTTTCTTTAATCCAATAGTTTGGTGGTTAAAAAGCATCTGGAGAAACAGATGATCTGCCTAGGGAAATCTTTTTGCCAGATGTATATTCTAAATTATAAACTAATATCCCAGGGCAGTGGGAGAGAGGGAAGAGTGCTTATTTTTATTCTTTTTGAAGAAAGGCTAATTCAATATTCATTTAAATAGTAAAAGAAGTCACTATATAGCATTATAATTAGACACCTCACTCTGAAATAAGGACATGTGGGTTTCAGTTATTAACCCATTGTATATATATCACCAGATGTTTAAATATTCATTTCAGGAAGGAATGGAGCATCAATATTCCCTTGCAGGTGAGTTTCTTAACATTGTATTACACAGTCATTCACGTACTTCCTCACTGGTCTTCCCTCACAGTATTCAGTGAAGAGGGGAGAAAGAGAGGTCAAGGGAAGAACTGCACTGATGTAAAGCCAAGACTTCACAGAATTTTGGAAAAACTTAAGTTTTTTCACTTTGTTTGAAGGGGGAGCTTTCTTTTCTGAAGAGATATAGACCGGGACTAAAGTAGCAGAGTCCTGGAGTTCCTTTTGCAGGAAGAGAAATGGGTTGAGCAATTCCAGCTGCTACCTGGAAAGATCATTCCCAGAAGATGTTACAAAATATGACACCTCCCTTCAGAGCAGAAACATTGATCTCCAGATGACATTGAAAAAAGACAGTTAAATAAACAATATTTTGCCACATGCCACTCTGTACAACTGTGTCCTGTGTTGATGCCTGAAGATATCCTTGGGCTACTGAAACATTTATTGTATTTGGGAGACAGAAGATGAGATCACATCAAGTTAATCAAAAGATTAAAAAATAATCCAAATTCTTCTGTAGTCTGAACAAGTGCAGTAACCATTGAAAAGCTGATTTAAAGATGAGAATGGATTCTATTACTGGATGACTGCAAAGACTATGAATTTCTTCAGTGGTACATTTCTTTTGAAGATGACAGCAAAGGACTGAAAATACCCTTTTATCACCTTTTTATCAGTATTTCTTATTAGCTAACTTAGAGACACTCTCTGACTCTTTATAGTGATTTTTGAGTGCCTGTTCTCAGGACTTATTCTTCTATTAAAATAAATATTAGTTTTGATTCAGCCCTTCAGATTCCACCAACAGACAGAAACACATATCCTCTGAACAAAATCTTGGGGCTTTGACATGCACGTCCTCAGTCTTGGCAGAATGATGACAAGGATAAGTGGATCCCAAACAATTACGTTCTAAATCTTAGAGTAGTGGGATATTTTCTGGTGTTTATAAAAAAAATTCTAGTTTGTTTGGGGTAAGTTACTTTGACATATTGCTTCTGTGTAATTCTCAGGTGGATGGTAGACAGCAGGACGGGGACTGGGGGAACAAAGTCCTTCCCACTGTAAGGAAAGATCAAGCTCATGACCACCTGGGGAACCTGAAAGTATATTAATACATGGGAGTCAGTGAGATGCATCCCAGAGTCCTGAGAAATTTGGCTGATGTAGCTGTCAAGCCACTCTCCATGATGTTTGAAAAGTCATGACGGTCAAGTGAAGTCCAAAGTGACTACAAAAAGGGAAACATTGCACCCATCTTTAAAAAGGGTAAAAAGGAGCACCCTGGGAACTACTGCCCTGTCAGCCTCATCTCTGTGCCCAGGAGGATCATGGAACAGATCCTCCTAAAAGCTATCCTAAGGCACATGGAGATGAATAATAAGTATCTCTAAAAATCACTTTGAATTTTGAAACTAAAATATTTTCATTCTCTAGTGTATCAACTTCAAGCAGTCATTCTGGAGATTTTTTGGAGGCAGTTTCATTTTTTTTTTATTTAGATTTTTTTTTCATAAGTTTTCATATTTTTTCACATTTGAATGCTTTTATAAGTTTCAGTTAAAAAATTATTAATTATTCTAATTCATCTAACATTAAAGATTTTGTCCTTCCAAAAAAATGCCAAGCTGTAACAATGACTAAAACTATGTTTGAAATTTAATCTGTGTTAAAAACTAAAACATGATTCAAAGAGGCAAAAACAATAATGGTGTTTGTGGTGTTTAGCCCAGTGTTATTTCAGAATTGTTAATCTCACTTAGAACTGTACATTCATTCTTGTTATGACCATCTTTTCAAAGGAAACTGTAAATTCTGGTTTCCATTTTTCACAGATTTTGACAAGTGGGTGAAGTATTTGCAATGACAAAATGTCATTGTTTAAATGTACTTTGAAGAGTACAAATGTTTACAGTTTTCCAAGCATCATTTTCATTCTGTGTAATTCTCTTGCCATCTGAAGACTAATGCCAATATAGCATCTAGCTGAGCCAGATCTTCATTTTTTTGTTGCAGCCTTGAGGGATTATAGCCATGAAAATATTAAGGAGTGAGTACAACCAAGCATTTTTCTGATTATCTGTGATTCTTAAAGAAAACAGTAAATTTCATTTTCTATAGAAAACTAAGCACAAAGTAATTTTGAGATAAAAAAATATTTTTTCTTCTTTATAAGTAAACTAGTTTATCCTCATTCACTTACTCATATTTATTTTTGTAACTTCTAGATTATAGTTAGCAGTTTCTCAAAACGTGAGAAATTACTGCTGCTTAATTTGGAAGTAATGCTATACCTAGTACATGAAAATGAAAATTACAGGTGAAACACAAGTAATAAATGTAGAAATGAGGAATAATGCAGTGCAAATAACAACAGAGACTTACAAGTGTGTACATAGAGGGAATTAAGAAGCCTATTCTAATATATTACAATAACTCCATGGAAAACCCACCAAACCAAAAAAAGCCAAACAATAAACTAAACCTAGCAAAAGCAGTAAAAACATCAGAATTCTGAAACTGTAAATTATTTGAATAATTTAGAAAACCACTACTCGTGGTGAAGAACAGGTCTATCTCTTGAACTCTCATTCCTGCAAAATCTAAGTATACCAGTAGCACCATTGCTTGAAATTTTTGAGTGCACATTAGACATTCAAAAGGTGTTGTGGTAACAGGTAATCCACAGATCCACTGCTCAGAAATCTCCAGACTAAGAATCCTTTATCATACGAATAAGAAGTGTGAAAAATATGTACATATAAACTTGTCATTATTAAAAAATGTTAATCACAAGTAGTTTTTATGTATTTATTAAAAGATGGATATGAAAAATATATCAATCTCTTTATATATAATATCAATATATAGAAAATAATTTATATTATGTTCTTTTACTATTTCTATGGTGATTTTAGTCCTTAAGAAACAGAGAATCAGAAAGTAAAAATTATTTGTGACAAAAATTTTTACTAGGGATTTCTTGAACAATGTCTGGAAGAACATCAGTGGTGAGGGGTTTTTTTTTAAAAAGACTAATTTACATCTGGAGAAAAATATACCTCAAAGATTAAGTCAAATTGTTTGTGAAAATATATGCTCCAAAATGTTTTAATGCTATCATATTTAAGAAAATAGAAATCTCCCATGGAAAACCAGTTAAAGTCACTTTGAGGATTCACACAATTTAACGATATGGATGGTGACTGCAGTTGACCATGGCTAGCAGCATAAGTGGAGCCATCTCTCGATGATGTGTATCAGACTCTAAGAAACCCTTCCGAGTTTTGGTTAAATATGCAGAACTAATTCCTGATATCCTCTATGGTGCAGTTACATTTGTCTTATGGTATCACAAGCAAACATTCTTCAAGACCACCAGCCTGAAGGCACAGATACATGTTTTAAGTCTTTTGCCTAGATGTCAGAAACAAAATCAATTAGGTGGCAGAAAGGGGTTGTCAAGAGTATGGCAGGAGTCAAGGAAAACACAACTTTGAAAAGAAGTTTTCTGCCTTTTTGACATTACTGTCATTCTCTCACAAGGTATCTCTCAGTACTCGAGATGGATTTGTCCATGAGACAGTAGATAGCTTGTTGCAGTATGCCAAGTGGATGGAGAGAAACCTTTTTCTTCCCATTTAAGGAATTCTAGTGCAGGAATGACTTTTATTCTCAAAAAATTTGATCTGTCACCTTTGCACTGAAGATCTACCTTTTATTAACTGTGAAAATCATTTATACCACTGATGATCAAAGATTCACTGTACTCGCAGTTCATTTGTTTTGCTGGATGTGTAGTGGAAAACGAATGCTCAACAAATAATTGGAAAATGTTGCATTTTGCCTTTCAACTTTAGCATTTTTTCCCAAATAATTTGTATTGTACTCAATTTGCATTTATGTTAATCATCTATATCAAATAAACTGTTAACCTCTAATGGTTGTATTTATTATCTAGTGGGAAGTGAATGAAGCAAGGAAGCATTAGGTATCTATATCTTTCTCTTCTTTCCCTGTGTTTGGTAACTTTTTTTTTTCTTATATAGAAACTTTTACACATGCCTATCAACTTTACATTACAAAATAAAATATCTTGCATAAACATTGTATCAGGTAGCTTTTGATCACTTGGTGTGAAGTGAGATGAATCTTGTTCCCTAGATGCATCTGATATTTCCCTTATCCTTATAAAATATTAATTTAATGTTTTTATAATATTTAATAAGTTCATTTTAGGTAAAAGGAAGTGTTATATTAAAAACTTGGTTGTAATAATGACAAGGTCATAGGTTCAATCCCCTATGTGGGTCATTGACTTAAGAGTTGGACTCAACGATCCTTGTGGGTCCCTTCTAACTCAGAATAGTCTGCGATTCTGTGAATTGTGTTAAAATTTAAATATTTTGCTTCCTGTATCAGTATTTTGAAACTTCACTGTTGCCGAAATATAGTCTGGCAATGAGAAGACCTGCTTCTCCAGATCACTAGGATAAAACATTTTGGTTATATTTTTTCCTTAATTACCAGACTGCACTGGTGTAGTAGTTTTAGCTAGGCTTCAAATTAGCAGGCTCTGAGAATCTACGTAGATTAGGAGCGACAGGTATCACCTGACTTAAGCAACCAAAGAAATATTTCATTCCAGATGACACAAACCTGAGATATGAATACAGGAGTAGGAGGTGTTCACTCAGTTCCATCATGGCTGAAGTAGAAGCAAGACACACAGCTGCTGCCCTGCTGTCTGGCCAAGCTGCTGCTACTACTTGCCTTTTGTTTGAGTTTCAGGGAAGTATAAACATTTTGTTCTTATACTTCCTGTTTCTTGCTGGGTGTCTTTTGGGGTGCTTATAGATTTAGAGTGATGGAATCTGTTTTCGGTGGGAGGTAGAAAATTGTTGTTATATCTAACTTGTGTAAGTGTGTGTTATATTGTATTTTTCTTTTAATTTTCTCTTTTCTGGATATATATGTATATATATAGTTAGTTTAAACATAAACCTAGTTTGAGGGTTTTTTCCCCTTTCCTCCCTTTTTTTGGCAAGGGCAGGAAAACTCTGACACTGTGTTGGGCAGTTGACATTTTGCCAGCTCAGCCCTAGACAACTGGGAAGAAAAATGCAGAGTCTTGTTTTGCACTGATAGAAGAGAAAATATATTAAGAATATCAGCATGAATGAGAGTAACATGTATGGTAACAATAACAAAAGGAGTTGTGTAATTTTAGTGCAATTAGAAGCATTATTGTGCTTTGATTAAACACCTAGACTCAAGAATTTTCAAAGGATTGACACAAATTAAACATTGGCTGTTTCAAGCATTATTGTGTTATCACACAGAATCTCTACCACTAGTACCCTGTACCTTACATGTATCCTTTCCTTATTCTTGTTTTAGTTAGTAAGGAAATAAAATGATTAGTGAATACTTGTCCTGGTTTGGTGAGGACAGGGTTAATTTATTGCAATAGCAGAGTGGGAGTGTGGCCAGGACCCAGTCTTACTTGATACCACCTCACATCGGTGCTGGATGCAGGGAAAAGGGACTCTCTCTTTCAAAGAGAAGGGTTTTCTGTCCGATCAGGAGAAAATATAGTGGGAAAGAGCTGATCAGTATTTGCTTATTGTTGTGGACTTTCTGTGTAAATAATTTCTTTGTCTTATAGCTTTTGTTATTAATATTGTTGCTGTTACTATTACTGTTCATATTCTCATTGCTGTTTCCAGTAAATTGTTGCTATCTCAATGTGTGATCTTTGCCCTTTGTGCTTCCAGTTGGAAGGGGAGTGAGCAATGGAATGGTTTCAGTGGGAGTACTAAATTGTAGAATGTCATTCCTAAACCTTGACAGTGCTGGAGATTCTGGCTTTAGATCCCAAATGTTGTCAGTTTGGCCAATTTTAATGCCTGGGAAGGGCATATAAATAGCATTGCTTGTGATAAGAATTTTGATCAGCTCATAGGGAATGAGATAAAATTTTCATAATCACTGTGTTGCATTGTGCCTGACTTTCAGTACAGGTGATTGCAGAACTGGAGTCAGTCACAATGATGGAACAGATAATAAAGGTTAAATGTAGTACCAAAGCATCCTTTTCTTAAGACTGACTCTTATTAACAGGAATATAAGTTACAAGAACACTTTCTCTGGCAGCATATTTACTTTGGGAAATCAACTAAAAATTGAGCTGAAAGTAGAAATTTATCCCTTTTGAGAGAACCACTGTTTGTTCAATTATATGCAATGTATCTATTAAGATAATATCTATGATACACTAAAGACAAAGTGAAGTATGGTTTAATGACTGTAAATTTAAAATAAAGGTTTCTCTTTACCAATATGGGCACTGTAAATTTTATTGCAGAGTACCCCCATGCCTACACAGGCATAGAAGCATAGCCTAGTCGGTCTTCATCCACCTGATCTTTTTCATTATTTCAGAAATCTTTCTTATACCACTTACATATCTATTCCTTTTATTTCCTTTTAAATCTTGTTTCCCAATTTTTTAGTTCATTGGTTTGGGTTCATTGGTTGAATTGGGTTTGGGTTTTTTGTGTCTCAAACTTTCCTTTTACCTGTAGTTAGAACTGTACTTTATTGTTCATTACGTACCTACAATAAGCACCAGGAAGTCACTTGCTATAATAGAAGGCACAGAATAAACACTTAATACAAAGGATGTGAATATAGAGTCAAATGTGACATCTGGAAAACTAAAATATTGTGATTGCTTACTTTTTAATGATGTGTCTATAACTGCTCAAAATCAAAACCTTCTCTCTAAAGATAGGGAAATCAAAAAGTAAAAACTTTTCTAAAATCTTACTTCTTATATAGCTAAAACAAGCTTTTTATATACTGAATATATGTGGAAATATAAATGTATTATATGAATCATTAGTCAAAATCAATCTACTCTATTTAATATTGTTATGGGTTTAGCCAGGTAGGCCTAAATTTAGGCTTTAAAACTCAGATTTGGGCCTGAAATTGTCAGCTGCCTTGAGCTGGGCTGAGCTGGCTGGCAGCTGATCTCTTCTAGCCAATAGTGTTGTATTCCACCCCATCTTACATCATCTCAATAGCAGTAAAGTCCAGTGTGTGGGTGTGGCTTGGGCANTGGGGGGAAGAACCATTTTTTCTCTGTACTTGGGCAGTTGGCATTTTGCCAGCTCAATCCAAGACAGATATATAATTTAATTCAAAACTAAGTATTTGCATTTCAGTTCATCCAGTGTTTAATGAATAAGCCAAATACCAGATACTGATTTTCATACTTATTCTGTAACATTTAAATACAAGTTAGGTTATTTGTGCTAGCTTTACAGTCTGGTGTAAATCTGTGCCCATAAGATTGTGTCTAAACTTGACCATACACAGCTTGATTCTCATTAGTTCATTTACTGCAATGGTGGTAGAGTGCACACTGGAATTATACTATTGATAAGAACTTCAATATTCCAAACTTTTCTTTTTAGTTTGTACAGGCCAAGTAATTTGTTGCTATTTTCTTTTATTTTATTGTCACTGGAATAAAAAGAATGTGAAAGAACTTATTCTGGCTGTCCCTTTTATTCCATCTGTATGTAATTGTGTCTCAGAGTTTTCAGCTGCTTCTTTCAGAAACCATTGTTGTGTTTTCATTTGCCTTCTCCATTCTTTGCCTCCATTCTCCTTATAAAATGGCTATTTCATACTCTATTCAAATACACATTAATCATTGCATGAAAGGTTTACATAATATTTCTGTAATTTGTTTCTGGCTGAAGATCAACTTCTAGAAAATGCACATAGTGTTCAAGTTTGGATTAAAAGTTAAAGGACCGCAGTACTAATGCATTAAAATGTTTTGGTAATCATTCTGTTCCAGTTTCTGAAACAAAGTTCTTGATAAAACATTTTTCTGATTTCTTTTACAATCTCTCCCTTTTAGCTACTCAGACAAATTAAATACACTAAGAAATGAGAATTACTAAGAGTAAGTATAAATATCATGAGAAAATAAAAACATGGAAAAAGTTCATAAATGCAGGTACTGATATACAATATTTTTGGCAATAAAAAAAAGAAAGAGAAGTTAGTTCTGTTGTAATGTGACAGAATCTCCAATATCTGTTGCAATAACAAATTTACAACGAAAATGCAAATGATAAGTGCTAGAGAAGAGGGAAAAGTCAATAACAGACATTCATTATTAATTAAAATCGCTCAACATGAATGCCTAATCTGATAGAAAATACTTTTTTCAGAAACATTGAGTGCCACTTAAACTGTAGGTGTTCAGTAAAATGGAAGGTCAAGTTGAGTTTGCTTGATACAGACTGATTCAAATATTTAATGTAAACACAGAGCTCCTAAAACTTTGATCTAAATAGAATGTCACTTTGTTATAAAAAGGAGAAGTAGAACAAGAAGCAAATAGAGTAAGGAGTATGTGTGCAAACCTGGTATCTAACTGGCCAATTTTTGTCCTAAAAGCTATTTCTTCAACTGTCCACAACCTTCTACCATGCTTTTATGATTAAAGCTAAGAATTTTTAAAAGAGAGCTTGAAAGTTTCAGGGGACTTTCAAGCCACAGAATCTCTCATAAAAATTCCATGTTTTATGGACCATGCTGTGAATGCATCATTTTCTTTTATTTTCTATTATTTGTGTGAAATGTGTAGGTTTCAGGATGTCCCATGTTGCAGGAAGTATATGGATGATACGTATTTATGGTATCTCTTCTGTGTGAATTTCTCATGATGATAAACCATCCTACAGTCAACAGAAAATTAAGGGTGTGTCCCTAAAGCAGGGAAGGACTCAAGATTACTGATTAAAAAAAGAACCAGTCATTCTTCTTTATCACATGGAATGTTACCAAAACTGTCATATAATCAGAAAGCAGATGCTAGATTCTCTTAAGAATCTAATTGCTCCCCCTGAGAAGGAGGTGCTCTACTGGATGTCGGTAAGGAACAAGGAAAAAGCAGCACTTTAGAGAACAGCAGGGAAATTCCTGTAAATTGTCCCAAAGAAATTAGAGTGACCTCTCAGAAAATGAAGAGACTAACAGCTCAGCTGAAGTGCCTCTACACCAATGCATGCAACACTGGTAATGAGCTACATGACTGAAGCTCTGCAATTGGAGCTTTTCAGGAGAGATAAGCTAGGAAGGAGGGGCAGAGGTGTTGCTCTCTATGTTAAAGACTGTGAAGAGCTGCCTCAGTAACAACTGAGAACAGCTGAGAGTCTGTTCGTACTAATCAAGCACAGGACCTACAAAGGACAACTTTTTAGTAGCAAGCAATTTTGCAACTAAACAGATGGTGAATGATGGCAGAGGGTAAAGAGCTAACAGGTTTGTGTCACTCTGTGACACTGATGATCTGAAACTTAATTTTCTCATTTTTTTTTAAATGATTATTCACCAAATAAACTGTATGGAGATAATGTGAAACAAGTGGAAACATGCACCATTTACCCTGTTTCTGAGCAATGGTATAAACACTAAGATCAGTTTGTAATATTTTAGGAATTTGTTGGTTCTTCTGGGATTGCTGCAGTCTGGTTTCTAGTGAATTAGTTAGTTATGTAGCACTTTTCTTTAAAAAAAAAACACAAAAGAATTAATTTTTTTGTGAAACTGAAGAGTTTTTCCATAGTTTATGGTTAAATACTTATAAAAATTGTTCTGAAGTGCAGGTAATGAATTTCTAACACTTAATCAGTTTCCAGTCAAAAATGTTTAAAATCGTCCATCTCAGTTCATGGGGAAACTGGAAAAATGCTGGTGTTTTGTTGTTGTTGTTGTTGTTTTAATGCTTTAATGATGACATTTTAGTAGAAAAAAAGAAAATAGAAGGACATAGAGAAAGAGAAATTCGATAACAGTTATTGTACAGTTCTGGGAAAACATAACTTTCCAAACAGGGTTTAGCCTCATTTTTATAAAATAATTTGCCTAAAACATTAACTCAAGTTAAATTGATTAAAAGAAAGAGTAAATGTGGTTTTGGAAGAATGTTTCCTGAATAAATGAAGAGAGAAAAATCTCTACCCACAGAGCTTAATTGCTTCTGTGTATGACTTGTAACAAATTCTGCAATATAAACTGTGAACAATGTAGTCATTCCAAAGTTTTTTCATTCTATTGTTACTGGATAATGGCATTTGACAATTTCAAAATATGACATAGTTTTGAAAATAATATGAGCTTTTGATGCAACACACTTCTAGAGGCTGGTCATATTATAAATGATAGACACTAACACAATAGGGAAACTGCTGAGCAGCTGTCTGTAACTGCAGTGATAATTTATGCAAGGAATGATAAAAAATTAACAGTCTGCAACCTGTTTAAATTTTTTGGTAATGGAAAAAGTACTGTTCTTTTTCACTTGTATGTTATTCAATTTTCTGTTTATTTGAATGAACCTGATTTAATTTGAGAGGCTTTAATTTATCTTAAATTGAGAAACAAAATTAAGAGGTAGCAAAATATAAAAAATGTGAAATTTTTAACTAGATGTTAAAAAAACTTAATTTATGGCCTCTGTCAAGTAAATTACTTGACTCTTTTAATTCTCACCATTTGCCTGGGTTATTCATTTTGGAATAAGTTTCTGTTACTGAGTGTAACAGAATAGCATATCATGGTGGGTATCACATTTTTTGCATCCAGAAATTATTAAAAAAACCCCCAACATAAAGAAGAAGTAAATATGAGGCATAAAAGAAGAAGTAAATATGAGGCATAAAATCACCTCAGTCTATCCACATTCTGATCAGCACAGTAGATAAAACTAGTCTTGAAGACTGGCTGTGAAGGCCATCTCCTCTAATAACATCTTGATTTTTATTTTTTTAAGGAAAAATGGAGACTAATAAGAATAAAGAAGTTAAAAAGCATATTGTATGAAAAAAAGTTTGCATGAAATTGGATTATATTAGTGCATAAAGAGAAAGGACAAGATGAGTGAGAAATCAAGTTTGTAAAAAGCCTAAACAAATCCAAAACATTTTGTGTAGGTTATCTAGGTTTTATTGACCCTGCCTGAGCAGAAGATAATTTTTTAAATGATTGTCTGTGACTCTGTCCAACTCTGTATTTCTTATTTATGAGAAACTACCTTGGTTTCAGCTGGGCTAGAGTTAGTTTTGTTCTTAGTAGTTGTTACAATGCTGTGTTTTAAATTAGTATGAGAATAATGTTGATAACACAGTGATTTAGCTTTTGGTAAGCAGTTCTTACCCTGATTCAAGGATGTTTTAGTGTCTCATGATCTGCCAGTTTGGAGCTGCGCAAGAAGCTGAGAGGTTGATTATCTGGGACATATGAACCAAACAGGCCAAAGATATTCCACACCACACAGCATCATGCCCATATAAACTGGGGGTAGTTGTCTGGAAGGGGCCAATCACTGCTTGAGAATGGAGTGGGAATCAGTCAAAGGATGGTGAGAAATTGCACAGAGGACCACTTACTTCTCTTGGGTTTTGTTACTCACTCTCTCATTTCCATTATTATCAATATTTATTATTGTAATCCTTATTATAACTATCATTATTGTTACTGGTATTTTTATGCTTTATTTCCTTTCAATTACTAAATTTTTCTCATCTCAACCCATGAATTTTACAATTTTTGTACTCAGGGTGGGGAGGGCAATGAGTGGGCAGTTGCATGGTATTGAGTTGCTGACTGAAGTTAAGCCACAGCAGGAACATAAAGTTGAGAGATACTAAAACTGAAATGATGCTAGAAAATATCAGTATTTCCATTGACATATTTGGTAGACTGACAGTTTAATTACATTTGGTTGAAATACAACCTTAAATAAGATATTAAAAGAGATTTAATAACCCACTGTATTGGGTTTGTGTGGCCAGGTTTTAGTAGCGGGGGAGGGGTTACAGGGGTGGCTTTTGTAATAAGCTGATGAAACCTTTCCCCAGGTCCAGTACAGCCAATGCCAGGCAGCTCCAGGATGGACCCGCTGCTGGCTAAGACCCAGCCAATCAGGAATGATAGTAACACCTCTCTGACAACATATTTAAGGAAAAAAAATATTATTGCATATATGTAATTGCAGCCAGAGAAGAGCGAAGTGAGAACATATGAGAAGAACAACTCTGCAGACACCCAGGTCAGTGAGGAAGGAGAGGGAGTAGGTGCTTCACACACTGGAGCTGAAATTCCCCTGCAGCCTGTAATGAAGGCCATTGTCAGGCAGCTGTGCCCCTGTAGCCCATGGAGGTTAACAAGAGTCCAGAGATCCACCTGCAACACGTGGAAGAGACCCACAGCAGAGTAGGTGGATGCCCAAAGGAGGGCTGTGAACTCGTTTGAAGCCCCTGCAGAAGTAGACTCCTGGCAGGGACCTGCAGACCTGTGGAGAGAGGACTCCACGCTGGAGCAGGTTTCCTGGAAGGATTTGTGACCTTTAAAGAACCCACTCTAGAGCAGGCTGTGCCTGAAGGACTGAATCCTGTGGAAAAGTGCCCTACATTGGAGCAGTTCATGCAAAACTGTTGCCCATGGGATGGACTCAAGTTGGAGAAGTTCATGGACTCTCTGCTGTGAAAGGGACCCCACTCTGGAGGAGGGGAAGGACTCTTCTCTCTGAGCAGTGGCAGAAACAACATGCAATGAACTGCCTGTAACTCCCATTCCCTGTCTCCCTGAGCCACTAGGGGAGAGGATATAGAGCCCAGGAAGGAGGTCGGGGTGGGAGAAAGGTGTTTTAAAGATTTATTTTACTTCTCTTTACCCTGCTCTGATTTGTTAGTAATAAATTCAATTAATTTCCCCAAGTTGAATCTGTTTTGCCCACGATAATAATCAGTGAGTGATCAGTCCCAGTCTTTATGTCAACCCATAAACCTTTCATTATATTTCCTCTCCTGTGTCCTCTTTCAGAGGGGAGTGAAAGACTGGCTTTTGTGGGTGCCTGGCATCCAGCCAGGGTCAACCCACTACACCTAATAGATATTTTATTTTAAAATTAACTTCCCTATGAGTTCAAATGACTAAGAAGTGCTTCAATAGAAAGAAACAGAATAGACGTATATAAATTCTGAAAGGTTACCAGATATTTAAACAGAAACTAAAAGGCTATTATTACTCCTTTATTACAAAGAAAGGTGAAGGTTAAACAACTGAAAGCTAAAATACTTTTCCTCACTGTATCAGCATTATTTTGCAAATCTGTCTGATTTGAGATATGTGCATACTCTTGGCCTAAATGACATATCTGATACTTTGAAATAGCAATGAGGTTATGATAAAAAAGTAAAATCTAGAAGGGAAAACCCCAATTTATTTTCTAGTCATTGCCTGCTCCCTTTATGTTTTGTCAAGAACAAACTTGTGTGTATAAGATCCTCAAACAGAACTGTTTCCTTTCTTTGGTCCCACAACACAGTGCTTTGGTAGAGTAGTTTCTTAGGTTTCAGAAATATGTTTTTGAAAATCCTGCTTCCCCAGTATGTGCTTTCCTAGGTAGTTTGTTATTTCCCACAGTTAATCGATCTTCTGGAAAGGATGCAGCTGTGAACACTCCCCAGGAACTGTAAGTGTATGATTCTCACATGTTGAACTTGTTTGCCGTTGTCCCTCCTGCCCACTGTGCCTGCTGTGCTGAAGTTCTTTCAGTCTTGTCCCTGGGAGTCAACAGATGATAGGAAGCAAGAAAATAAACTGAACAGCTCACAAAATTTTGATATTCCTTGAAGTTCCAGGAATCCTTGATAATATTGTGTAAAAGTACAATGAGACAAGAATGCTTGCATTTGATTTTGCTGCAACTTCAAAAACTGCAACTTCCTTATTTCCAGCTGATAATTTAATTTTTTTTTAACTTGCTGTTTTATATGAAATAATTTCCTTATTATATTTGTTTTTACCCGTTATCTTGGAGGTATGTTCTTCCACATGATAAACTGTGTTTAAAAAAAACCCCTCATCTCTGATTTGTTAGGGCCATTAATGTGTAATGATCTCTGCCTAGTTATGTTTCCCTTGTTCTTCAAGGAAAATGAACTTACAATGAACAGTTAACTATTGCACACAAAAATAATTGAGTTTAAGAAATTATGCTTTCTATCTCTCTTACTGGACCACTAAGTTTCACCTCATCCAGAATCAAAGCTGTTGTCTTTTTCATGGGTTAAAAGCTAAAAACAAGTATGCTAATAGAAATGGGAGCAAGATCTGCCAGAATCTTATTTCTCAGTGACATGATCTTTCTTTTGAAGTCTGAATATGAATTGACTCAATTAAATATAAACTATTTTCTTGGATATAGGAAGTTAAACCCATTATTTAACCTAATAAATTGAAGTAGTAAGGGGGAAAACCTTGTCTGATTAAAATCTCTATGTCATTGCCCATATAGGCACGTATCTGGATCCAAGAGAAGCCTAACCAATTTCAGTGGTACTGATTTCATTAGAACTGATTTGAAACTGTTTGCATTTTATTTTAGACACATAAGGAAGCAAAAAATGAATCTATATGTAGAACCATTTAAAGAGCAAAAGCAAGGCATAGGGACATTAATAAAAAATATAAAAGATCTTTCAATCATGTTTATAGCTGCCACTGCAAAAGAGGGACTAATCTTTCCCCAAAAGTGACATGCATGATGTGACAAGATAGCTTATATAGGTTCTTCTTGCTTTATTGGTCTTGTAGTTTATGATGCAGTAGAGTTTAGCTTTGTTCATGGATCTGCAAGACACTCTTCCACAGGAGATACAATCAACAGATTCAGAAAAAAAGAAGATTCAACTGCAAGCTCTGTTTAGAGGATAAACACATAAATGTACTTGAAAACAATAGAATAAATTCTGAATAAACAATATGAAAATTCACAAAGTCACCCTCACTTCTCTTTCCATTTCACAATGCACTTTCAGGTCTGCCATAGAAGTAAAATATGTTTCACAGCCTGAGCTAATCGAGCAGTAATGTTTTGGTTTGAATTAAACAACTTGACAAGAAGAGTTAGTGGTAGTGAAACTTGGTTCATCTATTAACTGGCATATCAAAAATCAGGAATATTGCTCTAAAGTAATTTGCTTTTGGGTTCAGGCAGCCAAAATGATCTTCAGTATGAGCTTTGAAGATTAGCCTTAAAGGTGAACTATGAATGTTTCTTGCAGTATTGGTCACACTGGCCTCATACAAAAAATGGACTTTTAAGCACTTCCCTTTCTCTTAATGAATGTTACTCAAATAAATGTTTCCAAGGGCTTTCAGTACAACTTTAGATGCTTTTTGCAGGAGTATCCCCTACTAATTCCATTATCCTAATTGTCCAGTCATCTTTTAACAAGAAGACTTTATAAAACATGATTTATATTTTTTTTTTCATTGCTGCTTTTTTTCAGGCTATTATTTTTCTCTGAACTTCAACAGTCTTTTATTAGCTTATTGAAATTGTGATTGTAAATATGTAATTTCATTTTTAAGGAGACAGGGCATACAGTAAATTGTCATATCAGTAGATAAAATGTTTTTACTGGATTATAAGTATTTTAATATTTTAATCTGTAGCAATCTCAACCTTTTTATTGTTTCTCTGTTTTTTTTTNTTTTGTTTCTATTTACATTCTGTGTTTGATTCTACTGACTCTTATAGAAAAGTTGTCAGATATATTAGTAAATATTATGCAAGGGGATTTGTCAGTTTTGTCAGACTACTTTGTAATCTCAGGACTAATTTGAAATCTCTGATAACTCCTAGATCATAAATTGTCATTACTTTTTTGTAGGCAGTTCTACATAACTAACATGTTAAACAGAAATATATTAAATGGCATATTTTTTTCCCTTAAGATCATCCAGTGTAGTTATATCATTTGCTGTTCCTGTCTGTAAGTATTTATCATCCTTCTTTGAGATATTTACAAAATACCTCACTTTAAGATACTATTTAAATTTTGTTAATATTCAGTGTATTGTTCTTCTCCATATCACTAATAAAAATATAGAAATATTTATCATCTGTCACTGCAGCATTCATAGGAATAATCCATTCAAATCAATCCAATGGCTGAAGAACTGTAAATGCCAATTTGTGAAATGTTTCAATCTGTAAAGCAACTTAGCCTGTTCTTACTAATATTGCAAACACCTTAGTAATATATATCACAATTATTACTCAAAACCATGGCTGTTTTTTTCATTCAGCTGCTAGTTTTGTATTTGCATTTAAAATGTTCACCTGCCACATCCTGTTCTCTTTGGGCCATAGTAGTTATACCTCACAGGTTGTTTTCTATGAACTTTTTGTAAGGAGGATTTGAATACAAAAATTCTAGAACTATTGTTCATTTTTATCAGAATATTAAATTATATTGCTTTCCTTGACAGAGGCATTGGCATTTTACAGAGGAACTCTGAAGTAGTTGTCATATGTACAGTAAATGCAGCTGCTACATCCATTATCAATCAGGAATACAGTGAGTTTGAGTGGTTTGAATTCAGATTATAAAAGCATCCATATTCCCTACATGTAGGAAGAATGTCAGCAGGACTTGCACAAGGTAGAGGGGAAGAGGCAATGCTTAGAAAAAGACAACTCATGTTAGATTTTTGCCAGATAAACAGGCAACAGGTGAGTGTGGTGTCACTGACTACCACTTTGTCTGGGTAAATTGTGACAGTTAACTGAGATATGTCTTGTGACTTTTGTACAGCCCATGTTTTTAAAAGAGAGTGGATTCACTCAGCTACTGTCACATCCGCTATAAAAGGCAGTGTTATGCCTGTGGCTTTTACCTTACTGGTTCCTAAAGGAACTAAAAGAAAAAGACACCCAAAGAACAGCAGACCTTGTTATTTTGGTTTGAGAGGGGTTTTGTTTGTTTGTTTTTCTTTTTTGATGTCTGTGTCTGTTAATTTGTTTTTGTTTTCTGTACCTTAAGTCTTTCTTCAAAGGGAGATTCAGAATGGGATATGTCTGTATATTGTCCCAGAATATAATTCTTCCATGTCCAAATTCATTTTCATCTGTTTGTTGCATAGAGGAATTAGCTTCATGTACCTACCAATGAGCTGCTTTCTCATGGTCAATGTAGTATTTCAAGGGTTTGTTGCTTTGAGGGTTTTTTGGTGTGTGTGTGAAAATCAAATGTAGGTTTACTAGTATTAGGAATATACATAGAAGTAATGGAACAAATCTAGACTTTAATTCCTTGGGTTGAGTTACATAATCTTGTTTATATGAAAAAGCGCAATAACTCTCTAACATAATGTAGAAGTAACAGCATCTGAATCCAGATGTGTTTGCTCCAACCAGTTGAGAATTCCTCAGTACATGAAATGTATCTCCCTTTGGTAAGAAATAGCACATCCTTTTCCCTGGTTTTTTTCCTCTAAACTGTTTATAAATTGTGCTGAGCTACTTCTGTCAAGACTGGGTAAGAGGACTCAAACGAGGCAACAATAGAATCCTATTATTTTGGTATAACAACTCTTCTTTCCCTCTAGCAAATCTTATCAGTCTCTCCCAGTTGCCAGTGTCACTTAGTGTTAGCAATAAGAGAGTCACATTTTCCACATGCTATGCAGACCTCTTCAGCAGACTTCTACACCATATATCTGTGTTGCATGAGTTATTCTCCAAATCAATAGCCAGAAGAGATGAGAGCTTTAAATATTAAGGCAGTTATGTCAGCGCACTCCATCTCAGCAGGAAAGCTGAGAGCCTGACAAGTTTGATTCTCTGTGGTTTCCAACCATTTTCTCACGTATGTACAAATTTTAAAGTGGTGGGGTGTTTTTGACGTTCTTTTGCAAATTTTCTTATTTCACAAGAGCTTTCTCTATTGTCTCTATTTCCTGCTGCCTTTTTCCTAGTAATTCTTACATTTAGTGGTCCAATATTTCCTCTGGAGAAATTTCTATGACCAGATAATTACAGAATCATAAAATGGTTTGAATTGGTTGTGACCTTAAAGATCATTTAGTTCCAATC
>VWZD01000676.1:0-11522 GCA_013396695.1 Sakesphorus luctuosus
CCCAGCCCAGCCCAGCCCAGCGTGGCCACTGAGGCTCTGAAGGACCTGCTGCCCTCAGCTGTGTGCAAGTCAAGTCATGCAGCAATCCCCCTTCCCTCTAACTGAGTGTCCTCCCAGACAGGGATTTCACACAAAGGATGGCACCAGTTCAGGCTGTGGCACTGGGTCTGCTGCAGCCACCCACCTGCAGGACAAATCTCCACCCTATGCTGGAGCTCAGCTGGATGATCATCTTAAAAACAAACATTTGTCCTACTGGAAACCACTGGGCTTTCAATCCCAAGCCAGTTGTGTGGAAATATCACAGAATCCCAGAATATCCTCAGTTGGAAGGGACCCACAAGGATCATCGAGTCCAACTTTTAAGTGATGCCTCACACAGGGGATTGAACCATGAGCTTGGCATTATTAGCACCAAGTTTGAACCAACTGAGCTGATCTCCAGGATTTCTGAGAAATTGTAAAAAACTTCACATCTACCAGAGCCAAAGTGATTTTGAATAATTCCCATTAGAGCCAAAATAATTTTGAATAATTCCCATTTTATAGCCAAACTACCAATAGGTAGTTTCAATAAAAAAGCTGATCCTCCCAAAGGGTTTTTTTTTGTGTTCCCCAGTCCCTGAGCCACTTCTGAAAACAGGATTTAGACTGCCCAGCATCATTTTGGAGAAGATCTTTCTGGATTTACTGGAAAAGGCAAATGCAACAATATTTTTAATAAGTTCTTTTGAGGGAGACTTTCAGAAGAGGTTTTGATTTTTCAGACAGCATTTTCCACCTTTGCCTGGAGAAGAACTCAGACTTTCTGGATGGAACTTCCTGAGGACTCTTGTTCAGTGCTGGAGAAGGGGCTGCCCAAGAGGGAGGATGAAGTAAAACACCTTTTGGGTGGGTACCTGGCAAAGGCCTCCAGGGGGCTGGACTTGCTCCCTGCTGTTCTTATTCTGCTTGTAGAAGTCAAAGATCATCAGGGCTGCGTAGACCTTCCCCACAGTCATTTCATCAGCTGCCAGAGGAGGGTGGAACACGGAATTCAAAGGAAGAGAAGAGCAGAGTAAGTCAAAGAGCACATGAAATGACAGCAAATGGGGGTGAAAAACAAAGAGAGGGCAGAAGAAACAGCAGAATAATGAGGCAAAACAGACACAGAAAAGCAGGAGGAAGAAAAAGGATGAAGAAAAGGTTACAACAAACTTCTTCAGCTCTTTGCCTATTGTCTCCCTCCCATATGAGGGAGATGGCCCTTGTGGCAAACACAGAGATCATGCAGCAAAAGTCAAGCAGGAGAACTGTGTGGCATTGCCAGGAGAGCTGCTAAATGCACACCAGATCCACAAACAGCTTTTTAACAAGAAAAATTTATTCCTATTTGTTTGAATTACAGTCAACCTGGTCATAATGGGCTGAACATACATTTAAGGAGCATTTCATTTTTCCAGGTGTCTTTTTTCACCCTCAGAGCCACAGAACCAGCCCTGCCCTTCCCTACATGGCCCTGGAGCACTTCCCATGGAGCAGAGGGAGTTGGAGCAGCAGATCCAGAGGCACCAAGAGAGGAGGGGAGGGAAAGACTCAGACAGTCACTACCCACTCATTTGCACCTCCTCACCTCCCTCATTTTTCTTAATTAACAATGCCTTTATTGCACTGCTTCTCATTAATCAGGAATCCAGAGCCCTTGGCTGGGCTACTCAAGATAGAGGCAAACATTCCATTTTCTCAGGGCATCATCAGCACAAACACCTCACTTCTGATCTTGTAAGTTCTGAGCAAGCTGCACTTTTCTTCTCCTGGTTTTCCAGAGCTCAGGTGGGAGAAATTGCTCTCCCATCCTTCATGGCACAGGCTGGAGGCTGGCAAAGCCATGGAAAAGCTCTGGAAAAGGCCACACAGGGCACTGGTCTCTTCTTTGCATTGTTTTGGGGTTTTTTTCTCCTATGAAATCTACTTTAGCATAATGAAGTCTATGCCTAGATGTGACCTCAGCTTCCCTAATCGCTGTGGGACCATGGCATGGCAGCACAGAGGATGCCAAGAAGCTGCAGTGCCCTTGTTTTCTTTGCTGCACCCTCTAGATGACTGTGCCCAGGTGGGGTTTGGGACAGCTCAGGCAAGGAGGGAGAACCCTTTCCTGGGCTCCTTGGGTGTCTGGGATGGATCCAGTGCTTGCTGATGGACCCACTTACGTTTGTGAGGAGGCACCAGCAAATCCAGAGTCTTCTGGGACAGATTGGGCCACACCAGGGAGATCTCCTTTCTCAGCTCAGCATCACACTGGTGCTGTTTGACACCACCTGCAGAAAGGGAGGGCACAGGGAGAAGAGTGAAAACCCTTTGTCCTCTCAGCACATACCAGCTTTTGGAACCCTCTGCTTCCATTCCTTGAGAAGGGTGAGCCATCACAGCTGCTGCAGATGTTGAGATGTTGGTGGGAGAAGTGTGTGAATTCAGCAGGACCATCATCACCTCAGCCTGCTCACCCTCTGCTCTTATTTGGGGCTTAAACTTAAGCTCAGACTTCATCTCACCAATCTCCTTTGGGGCACTGGGTGGTGCCCAGGGCAAACAGCAGCATCTCCCAGGTGGGATGCAAAGAGCTTGGCTTGAGATGCTGGACATGAATCATGGGTTGGAAAGGACCTTAAAGACCCTCTAATTCCAACCCCTTTCCATGGGCAGGGACACCTTCCCCTAAGCAATGCCATGATGGGTTTTAAACCCACTCTAGTGGGTTGTGAACCCTCTTTGATGGGTTGTAACCCTCTCTGATGGGTTGTAAACCCTCTCTAGTGGGTTGTAACCCCCTCTGATGGGTTATAAACCCTCTCTGGTGGGTTGTAACCCCCTCTGATGGGTTATAAACCCTCTCTGATGGGTTGTCAACCCTCTCTGATGGGTTTAAACCCTCTCTGATGGGTTATCAACCCTCTCTGATGGGTTTAAACCCTCTCTGATGGGTTATCAACCCTCTCTGATGGGTTGTAAATACTCTCTGATGGGTTTTCAACCCTCTCTGCCACCAAGTCTTCCCGAAATCTTTGGCTGTGAGTCATGAACACATTGTTCCACACCAGCAGCTACATCACAAGGTAAAAACAGAGCCCAAGTGCTCAGAGGGCCAAAGCCAGGCCTTAATACAGTGATTAAAGGCTGTGTGAGCCACCAGGCCAGCTCCCAGCTGAATGCACTGCACAGGAGGCAATTAAGGAGTTCATTTGAATGACACAGATTATTTTTCCAAGAGAGAAGCAATGGGAGGAGGCTCTGGGTACTCTGTTACATGGTGGTTTGCACTCCCACACAGCAACTCATTAGGGAGGGTTTATTAAGGGCCTGTTAGTCCGACTAAAGACTCAATTAAATGTAGCACATGAAACCCATTCAAGTGAAGCTCATAACAACACAACAGGTCAAAACCTCACACTCCACAGCAGAGAGAAACCAGGGGGAATCCAGTGCTACCAGCTGAGCTCTTCTCTCTGCTTCCCTTCCAGGGCAGAGCCAAAAAAAGCATGGGGGGAACCTTTTCCAGCTGAAAAAGGCTGTTGGAGTTACTGCCGCCAGGTAACTCATACAAATTCTCAGCATCCTTATCTAGAGGTTATTCCTGAAATAAGGATGCATAAGGAAGTCCTAAGTGCATCTTAGAAAGGGGTGGCTGATCCCTTGGGGGAGCCCCAGCGACCTCCAAATTTTGTCTTCTTCCAGCAGTGCTGACCCAAAGCATCAAAGACAAAGTTTAAGCAACACGCCAGAGAGGTGATTAACACCGAGAGGTTGCACTGCTGGCCTGGAACTGGTTAGGAAAGCCCCACACCCGAACCCTGCCCTGCCCTTGGCTCACAAGAGCATTGTTACCTCCTGTTAACTTTGAAATTAGGTATGAAAGTGCTCTGGCCAAGCATGCCTTGATCCTGACCCCAGCCAGGCTGCTTAAATGGTGTAATGACCCAGAGAAAAGGCCACTGTGTTTTATTACATTACACAGTTTAATTGGAAAGTCAAGTAAACGCCTGATTAAACACTTAAGTAATTAAATTTCATCTCAGGGTAGAATGTGGTTCACTGGAGTCACTGCTTGGCTGCCAGCAGAGAGCAATGGGGGAGGAAGGGCTGGTTTTCCCCCTTGCTGGAATAGTCCAGAGATGTGGGAATTCTCCCTTCTGTTACACAAGGAGAGCACACGCTCTGATGGCCAAAGTTCCCCACATCTCACCCCCAGGGATGCAGAGTGATGCTCAGGACCCCTCTGTGCCCACCCCCGAGGCTCCCTTGCCCTCAGGTGTTGGCACAGGACAGGTTGGCAATAGGAAAATGGTATTTCCACCCATGGGTTCAGGAGGACACCAAGCCAGCAGGTGAGTTGGGGTTTGAGCCACGTGAGCTCTCAGCGAACTGGAATTTTCTTCTCCTGGTTTTCCGGAGCTCAGATGATAAAAACTGCTCTCCCATCCTGCAAGGCATGGACTGGAGGTTGGCAAAGCCATGGAAAAGCTCTGAAAGAGCCTACACAGGGCAGTGTTTCTGGTTGGTTTTTTTCCTATGAACAAGAAATCTACTGTAGCACAAGGAAGTCCATGGCCAGATGTGAGCTCAGCTTCCCTAATCCCAGTGTGACCGTGGAGTGGCAGCACAGAGGATGATGGCAAGAAGCTGAGCTGCCCTTGGTTTCTCTGCTGTCTCAGGTGACTCCCCCACCCCTCAGACCCCCCCCCTCTCACCTGAGGCCAGTTTGATCTCCAGGGCTGTGCGGATCAGGGCCATCAGCGTGGACGTGAAGTGCACGGTGAGATCCTCAGCAGAGATGGGCATGTTCATCCTCACCAGGCGCTGGGGAGGGAAACACCCACCGTGAGGGCAGCTCAGAGTTCCTCCCCCCACCCTGCCCTCCCCTCTGCCAGCCCTTAAAACACCCAGAGTGAATCATGTGGGGGCTTTTTATGTGCTGAGATGGAAATGCATCTTCTCCTGGATGGCAGCTCCTTTCCAGGAGCGGCTCTGAGATCCAGCAGTGGCTTTGGTGGTTAAACAAGGGAGTTGCCAGCACTGCACTGCAATCCTACAGAGAGCTCTTCCCAAAGAAGCCACTTGGGCTGCTGTCATCTGTGTCACAGCCTGGTGGCCTGCTCCTGACAGTCTCCAGTGATGTCTTCAGCTCCACACACGTGGCTGGTCCCCATCACCAGCAATAAACCACTAACCCACCTCCTCTACCCCTTCCTATGTGAGTTGCCTTTGCCCAAATCCTGGTTCTACAACAGGGGAAACAGCAACAAATGGGTCCTGGCACTGCTGACTGAGGTGAGATGATGGAGGGTTTGCATCTGCAGCTCCATCCTGAATGTGGCTGTGCCTCTTCCAGCTCTTCAGGTGGCCTTGCCGGTGAAGAAGGCACTTCCAGGGACAATGGGAGGCATGTGAGGGCCTTATACAGGAGCTGTGCAGTCTGTGAGTGGTGCCATGATGCTGCATTTTGCACCCTTGGAAACAAGGCTGCTGAGCCCTGGGATGTGGCTCAAGCCCCTGGGGCAGCTTGGGACTGGCTGCTAAAAGGTAAAGGTGTCAACACCCTTCCTCTTGGACACCCCTGGGTTCTGGCTCTTACCTCCTTTCTCTGTGGGCATCCTTGTCTCCTCCTCCCCTTCCAGTCCCTGAGCTACACAGCTCCATCCAGACCTTCCTCACAGGGGAAAAAGTTGGGTTATCATGAGCAGGACTATGATTCCAACCATGTTCTTTCAATCCAAACATGGAACAGTCCCTCAGGATCAGTATCTTCCAAGATTTTTCAGACCTGGTAGCTATTCTTTCTCCATCATCATCCAGGGTCACATCTGCCAGGGCAAATCCATCATCCTTGCAAAAGCAAGGAAATACCTGAGATTGCTTTGGAAAGCTGGGGCTCCCTTAACACCTCTGGCAGCAGAGCATGGACATGCTGGCAGGGAGAAACACTCTCCAAGCCTTGCTGATAATCTGAGCAACACATTGAAGGGATGGATTTCTCCTCCTTCAGCAACTTAGTGATTTATCAGCTGCTCAACTTTCACAACTTCCTTGTGCAGAGCCCTATCAGACAAACCTCAGAGTTTCTGCTCTCCAGGGGAATGTGCAGCCTGAGGAAGTCACTGGGGGTTGATCTGCCTGAGCTGTAAAACCCACAGGTAGCTCTGCCTGGCCCCCCACCCCTGCCTGGAGGGAATTTCATCCTCACCTGAAAGCTCCTTAGGCTGTGCTTTTGATCTGTATCTCTGCACACAAACCTCCTCTTTGTTTAACAGCAGCCCAGGTGGTGTTACAGAGGTTTGAAAACTGAAGGGGATCACGGTGTAGGTGAGCGCAGGGACCTGCTGGAGTCTGAGGCAGAGTGGGCAGGGGGAGCTCTCATTCTTGCTCCTGTGCTGTACCCAAACCAAGCCATGACTGGTGAACGAAGACTTGGTCACCCTTTCCATGCCTTGTTCAGCTGCTCCCTGTGTAGAGGAATCCGTGACATTCAACTTCCCAGAGGAATGAACTGAGCTGCTGTAGATCACACTCTGCTTTGGGTTGGAAGGGGCCTTAAAGGTCATCTTATTCCAACCCCCAACCATGGGCAGGGACACCTTCCACTAGACCAGGTTGTCCAAGCCTTGTCTAACCTGGCTTTGAACCCTTCCAAGTGTTTGGGTGTTCTGAGGAAGGGCAGCCTTGGTACCTTAGAATCACAGAACAGAATCACAGAATGGATTGGGTTGGAAAAGACCTCCCAGATCATCAAGTCCAACCCTTGGGCCAACTCCAGTCCCTTTACCAGATCATGGCACTCAGTGCCACGGCCAAGCTCAGCTGAAAAACCTCCAGGGATGGGGAATCCACCCCCTCTCTGGGCAGCCCATTCCAATCCCTCAGCACTCTCTCTGCAAAGAAGTTTTTTCTGCTCTCCAACTTCAATTTCCCCTGGCAGAGCTTGAGCCCCCCGTGCCCCCTTGTCCTATTGCTGAGTGCCTGGGAGAAGAGACCAACCCCCACCTGGCCACAACTTCCCTTCAGGCACTTCCAGACAGTGCTGAGGTCACCTCTCAGCCTCCTCTTCTCCAGCACAAACACCCCCAGCTCCCTCAGCCTCTCCCCACACCACTTGTGCTCCACTCCCTTCTCCAGCCTCGTTGCTCTTCTCTGGCCCCGCTCCAGCCCCTCAATCTCTTGCCTCAACTCAGGGGCCCACAACTCAACACAACACTCAAGGTGTGGCCTCCCCAAGGCAGAGGCCAGGGGAAGGCTCACTGCCCTGGGCCTGCTGGCCACGCTACTTTGGATCCAGGCCAGGATGTCATTGGCCTTCTTGGCCACCTGGGCACACTCTTGGCTCCTCTTGAGCTTCCTGTCCCTCAGTCCCCCCAGGTCCCTTTCTGCCTGGCTGCTCTCCAGCCACTCTGTGCCCAGCCTGGAGCGCTGCAGGGCTTGGGGTGGCCAAAGGGCAGGACCTGCACTTGGCCTTGTTGAACTCCAGCCCATTGCAATCAGCCCATCCCTCCAGTCTATCCAGACTATTCTGCCAACCAAGGAGATAATGTGGACATACATTGGTGCTGACATGGGCAGAAAGAGGGCACAGGGTGCTGGTCCAGTGCCAAAATTGTGCTGCTGAAATGGGCCTCAGAGTTGCTGACACCTCCTGATTTATCTTATTACATGTCTGAAGCTCTCATTTCATGCTGGAGGGACAAGAGACCAGTGTGACAACTTGCTCTGCCTCCTGAAGGCTGAGACAAACCACTGTAATCTCCAAGATCTTCCTTCCAGCATGCCCAAGGTTATTTTCTGTGCCTGTCAAGCCTCAGAGACAAGGAAAACAAAGCCAAGACTTCCTTCCCTTTATAATTCATTGACAGTATCAAATGCTGGCAACAACACAGGTTGGGTTTTTTTCCTGTTCATTTGTGTTAAATGAAATGGGAGTTTAATTCAGATTTCTGCCCTCAGCACACAAAAAGTTACAGAAAATACATCAATGGGAGTCCAGTTACCACTTAGAGAGTCCCACTGAATCCCACCTCAGTGGGAGAGTGTGAAGGGATGGAGAGAGAGAAGATGCATGGAAGTGAAGAGCAAGCAGATGAAATAATTCCGTGCAGGAGAGCTCTATCCTCACACAACTACCACCCAAAGCTGTGACTGAGACATCCCAGGTGTCCCCAGCTGACTTTCCAGACTCAATTCCCAAAGGATGTGGATGCAGAACACAGGCCACATCCCAGCCATCCACAGCAGTCCTGGATGAAGGCCTTTCCTCCTAAATTTCCACCAGGGACAGAGGATTTAGGGAAGGGTTTTCCAGGGGAAGGTTGGCTGAGCAAAACCCACAAGCTGAGCTGAGTCCCCTGGAAGAGGCTCTTCCCAAAACACCTCCTGTCCCTCCTCCCCGCAATTCCCTCTGCAATTCCTGGTCTGCAGCATCTTTTCCATCCCAAGATGCAAACTGGTCAAAGAGATCAACCTGGACACCCTGAGGTCACTGCAGGTTCCAGTCTGATAACCCAGCAAGAAGCACAAAGAGTGGCTTTGTGTTGTTCCTGGAGCATCTCCAAGATGGAGCATCCCCAGGGCTGGGCAGCTCTGGGAGTCAGGAGAGGGGAGGCTTGGCTGGGATGTCTCCCTGTCAGGGTGGAAAAGTGGGATACACCTCCCCATCCTCCCCGGGGCAGCTGCTTGACAGCCAGTTGAGAACTCGCTCAGGGTGAGCTGCAAGTTGCACCTTCCAGGGCAGAGCAGTTGCCCATTTTTTACTCCAAAAAGCCATAAAATAAGGCAGAAACACTTTCTAACCTTTTACAGCCAAGTCCAACAGGTCTCAGCTACAAGTCACCCAAGATCCCTCCAAAAATCTGCTTCCTTGGAAGCTTCTGACTTGAGAAAATAATGTTGCTTAAATAAAAATGTGACATTTCTGGGAGATGAAGCAGTTGGGAGAAGAGAATTGACTCATCTTGGATTCAAAATAGCTTTGCCCCCAGGCTGTGTGGGAGGCAAGGGAGGAGTCTGGGGAGACTTGCTCACCCCATGGCCCAAACCACTGTGGGCACCCCAAGGAATCAGCCAGACACTGGCACAGCCACTCCTGGGCAGGGATTTGATCCCTGAATTTTCTGGTGTGTTTTCCTGGTACCAGAAATGCAGCTGAAAGGCTGAAACAAAAAGGTACCTTCATTTTTTCCCTCCAATATTCCAAACCAACCCTATATATAAAAATGTCTCCTTGTGCAGAGCAGGAAATTTCAACCCTTTCCAAACTACTTTCTAATTTTACCTGCATTTTAATTCCTTTACATTCTTACAGGACCCATTTTAAAAGGAACTGGATTAAAACTGAAATTGGTCAAATTTCTCAAATATTCTGCTTGACCCAAAATTTCTCTTTGAAAAAATTCATCAAGAACTTTTGCTTTTTATCGTTAACCAGTGCAGAAGAGAAAATACCAAACAATGTTCCTTATAGAGCAGGGACAAACTTGGTTTTAAAAAAAAATGGAACTGGTTGTTTAGACTGTACTCAGTTTAAAAAAAAATAATTTCTGCTGTTTCTTCTGGCTTAAGTTGTGCTTCAAGGCTGTGTCTTACCCATGGCTCAGGCTTTGGAATAAGATGCAAAAATTATCCAAATTAGATTGTTTGTTTGTTTGTTTATTTGAGGCGGTTTTGTCTTTATTTTTTTGGGTGGTTTGGGGTTTTTTTGTAATGTTTGTTTTGGTTATTTTTATTTTTGCTGGGATTTTTTTTTTGATCATTTATTGTTTCATCTTGGGGGGTTTTTGCGAGGGTGTAATTATATTTTTTGCATCCTATTCCAAAGCGTGAGGAATTAGTAATACACAGCTTTGAAGCACAACTTCAGCCAGAAGAAACAGAAGTTAATTTTATTTATTTTTTTTTTAAACTGAGTAGTCTACACAACAACTTCCATTTTTTTAAACCAAGTTTGTCCCTGCTCTATAAGGGACGTTGATGTTTTCTCTTCTGCACTGGTTAAGGATAAAAAGTATTTTTTTCCTTTTTAAACTGAGTACAGTCTAAACAACCAGTTCCATTTTTTTTTTTTAACCAAGTTTGTCCCTACTCTGTGAGAAACATTGATATTTTCTCTTCTGTACTGGTTAAGGATAAAAAGTATTATTTTTTCTTTTTAAACTGAGTACAGTCTAAACAACCAGTTCCATTTTTTTAACCAAGTTTGTCCCCGCTCTATAAGGAATATTGATATTTTCTCTTCTGTACTGGTTAAGGATAAAATGCAAAAGTTCTTGATGAATTTTTCCAAGAGAAACTTTGGGTCAAGCAGAATATTTGAGAAGCAGAACGGACAAAATAAATGCCCTTTCAGCAGCTGCTTTTGGGGGATCTTCTGCTCAGAAAGTGATGTCTGAGTTGGGAAGGTGTTAGAGGAATGCAGGGAGAGTCATCCCGGTGGGATCAAAGCTGCTGGTTCCCAGCCTGACCCAGAACAGATGGAGCTGCTCCCTGAATTCTTTCACTGACACACTTCTCCAGTTCCAGCAGGAAGAGGAGCACACGGAGCTGGGAATGCCTGGAAAACCGGCTGGCATTGAATTATTAAGAGCAGCCCATCAGCGGCTCCTCTGGGACAAGAAGAGCTCTGGGAATGATCCCAGACGGGAATAAATTGGGGACAACGGGCGGGAAATGAGGCTGCGGCTGGTGAATAAATTATCGGCCATGAATAATTCACCCTGACCTACTTGTAATGATTCTGTTCTCATTTAACTCTTCTCGTGGCTTCAGAGAGGCTGCTCATTGCCTTCTGCTGCACCCTGGGCTGGGTGAGGGGCCAGTGCAGCTCTGAGATCCCCCCAAAGGCTCCCACAGTGGTTTGGGTTGGGAGGGACCTCAAAGTTCTTCTCATTCATTCCATGCCCTCCCATGGGCAAGATGTGCCTTTATCATGGAATCACAGAATTCCAGACTGCCTTGGGCTGGAAGGGATCTTAAAGCTCATCTTGTTCCACCCCCTGCCATGGGCAGGGGCACCTCCCACCAGCCCAGGTTGCTCCAAGCCCTGTCCAGCCTGGCCTTGGACACTCCCAGGGATGGGGCAGCCACAGCTTCTCTGGGCAACCTGTGCCAGGGCATCAAACCTTCCCAGGAAAGAATTTCTCCCTAATATCCCATCTAACCCTGCCCTCTGGCAGTGGGAAGCAATTCCCTCTTGACCTGTCCCTCCAGACCCTTGTAAACAGTCTCTCTCCATCTTTCTTGTAGCCCCTTCAGGTCTTAGAAAGCCACAACTGGGTCACCCCAAGGTCTTCTGTTCTCCAGGCTGAACAATCCCAACTCTCTCATCCTTCCCTCCCAGCAGAGCTGTGATCCCTCTGATCACCTTGGTGCCTCATTATCATTATTCCTGATGTACAACCTGCTCCTTCCTGGCACAGTTTGAAGCCATCTCCTCTCCTCCTGTCCCTGTGCCCTGTGCCCAACCCCACTGGCTCCCCCCTCCTGGCAGGGATTGCAGAGAGTGAGAA
>VWZD01000676.1:11679-21841 GCA_013396695.1 Sakesphorus luctuosus
CCCAGCTCCCTCAGCCTCTCCTCCTGCTCCATCCCCTTCCCTTCTCTGGACACACTCCAGCCCCTCATTGTCCTTCTTGGATTGAAGAGCCAGGAACAGAACCTTTTTTTCCCCACCCCAGTGCAGGATAGAGCTCTCCTGGACCCCAAGTAGCACATCCAGAGGATTCCAGGCATGCACCTCCAGCAAGCCACACACGCAGAACTGCAGAGGCTGGTCATGCTGCCCAAGGAGAACAGTTGAGAAAGGAGAGCCAGAAAACAGCAGAAAGGAAGGACAGCAGCCAAGGAGGCTGCAAAGAGGGGAAAATCCAACCCAAAAAATGGTGTGCACGTACTGAGAAGGCAACACAGACAAAGACAAGGGGGGAAAACACACAAAACCTTTGAAGAGCACTGGGAAAATTATAGATGGAAAGAAAAAGGGTGAATATGTGGGAGCAAAAGAGGTTTTGCTGGACAGGACAGTCAGATTTTTCAGAAATCTTTTGGTTCAGAAGGAGAGAGGAAAACAGGGCAGAGGCAAAGGCCTGGCTGCTGTTGGCACTGGCTGAGCTGTGGCTGCAGGGTGAGGGGCTTGATGTCCCTGTGCTGGCTCTGTGGGCAGGGCTTGGGGCTGGGTGGGCTGCTCTGACCTCCCCAAGGCTCCCCAGGAGCTGTGGGAGGACAACAGGAGTGCCACTGGCAGGAGAAGGGCAGGGGGATGCCACGAGCCACACACAGGTGTCATGAGGGTTGATGTTGAGCACCAGTGTGGCTCCAGGATGTCCAGGAGCAAAAAGCAGTTCTATCTCCCCATGAGGGTTTTTTTTTATCATCACCCATAGCTGGAAGGAGGGAGTCATCCCAGACTGCAGCCTGACACCAAAGGGAAATTCTGGTCTGGTCTTAAGTCTGTATTTCTGTAGTTCAGGGCCCTTTGATAACGTGTAAGATGAGTGTGAGAATCTCCAAGCTCAGAGAAATCTGATGGCCAGTTTAGATCTGAGCTCTTTGACTTGCACCCATCTCTACTTGTGGTTCTGTCACCCACAGACTCCTTTCAGAGCTTTCTTAGTAGACGGGCAAAACTTAAAGATGTCTGAAGAGAAATTTAACAAAAAACCCCCATTCCTTTGTGCCCACATTCTGTGGATTTGTTCTATAAATCAGAAATATTAAATGAGATACCAGGAAACTCAGAGGGAAAAGACAGGCCTGGGGAAAGTCTTCTCTAGTGGTTCAGAAAAGACACCACACTATGAAAACCAGTTAAAAGCCTTATTTAAAATGCCTGTTTTAACACATAATCTTTTCAGCCTCTTTTTGTTTCTTCCTTTTGTTAACTATATGAGATTTGAGGGGAAAAATAAGGAGAATTTTATGTTTCTGGTGCCCATGTGTGCCCACAGAGCTGAGCTGGGTGCCCACCTGCAAACACCTCCATCCTAGTAAGTCCACAGGAACTCCCAGGTCCTCAAGAACTGGATTTCTGTGGATAATTGGTCCCTTTATACAGATGTTTATTTATCTACTCTTATATCTGAAACAGCTGGAACCTGATCCAGTTGGGTTCATCAAGCTTAGTTACAGTGGCCAGAAACAAAGCAAAGGAAATAGAGAACAGCCACAACTGCCTAATTTTAAGGTTATGTTTCATTTTCCTTTTATTTTAAATCCTGGCACACCGAGGAAGGACCTTGTAGGAAGCTGTATCTGAACTTCTTGCAGCTCCATAAAGGCAGACCCAGGCTTGGGTTCAGCCTGAGCCTCTCCAGAAAATCCAGTGACAAAACTGTCGATGTGATGTGGGTCCATTGAACCCACCCCAGTGAGGGGCAGTGGTTGGGTTTGGTGGGGGTTGGAATGATGGAAAAAGGGCAAAAAAACCCACTTGAATTTGGTGGATTCTCAACCACACCAACACTAAATGCTTATGAGCAACTTCTCCCTCTAAAACTGGGAGGGTCAATGTTAAAAACTTCCAAGGAATCAGCCTAAAAATGCAAATTTCCAACCCCCCTGTGAGTTTTTTGGGAGGGCAGTGAGGCCTCAGCTGGGTCTGCTCTTACCTATCCAACTTCCCACCGAGTTCACCCAGGCAGTGTCTGACAGCATAGACAGCATTTTTGTGGTTCAATTAAAAAGTTTTTCCCAAATAAACAATAAATTGGGGTGATTTCTTCATCTTACTGTCTTAAATGTTTGCTGTTAAAGTCATTTCTTCCACGAGGGTGTTTAAGGAGCCCTTCTGGTGCTGTCTCTGTTTAATGACTCGCTCACTCCTACTGTACTGCCTACTCTAATTACTCCAATTTAATTAAGAGCAGGAGAAAACAACATACTACTGAAGGGCTAGTGAGACAAAGAGCTGCAGGAAGATAAATGAGGATTTACTGGAGGGGTAATTTGCTCATTAGCACCCTCTCTCCCCAAAATTAGCCTAAATGGAAGCACAATGAGAGAGAAGAGATAGAAACACAGAGAGAAAGAGCAGAGACACACTCAGGAAGACAAACTCATGTGCCATAATTTCAAAGACCAGAAAAAGGTTACAAAAATATATATATAAATTTAAAAAAAAATAAATAAATAAAAGCAGAAGATCCCAAATCCAATCTGCCTGGAAAGCAGAGAGAAAGCACCAGAAAAGTCCCAAAGAACAACACCAATGGCACAGAAAACCAGCACCCACTTCAGCCACGGCACAAAAAAAAAAGAGCTTTGGTGGTTTTGGCAGGAGCTTCTGGGGGAGGTTGGTCTACCTTATAGGCAACACGAGCAGGGCATTTCTTTCCAAGGCCTAGAGGTGGGGACATGTGTCTCAGCATCTCATACATGTCTGTGTAACTGATGCGCCCGCTGGGAGCCACAGGGAGGGAGGCAAAGCAGCAGGACACACAGATCCAACCAGATTGGGGGGGGAAAAGGGGAGAAGGGGTGGGGGAAAAGGCAACACAAGGGAGCAAATGAAAAGGAGGAGAGAGAAGGGGAAAGCAGACAAGAAAACAGAGATCTGGTTAATCAGATTTCTCAGAACGGAACCAAAAGGAGGAGGGGGATCAATGGGAAGGTTTCTCCGCTTCTGTTGCTGTTGTTTTGACACCCAACGTGTCCTCCACCTGAAGGGGTGGTCCTGGCAGAGCAGGAGGGTCCTGGGGGGGAATGATTGATGGCTCTGCCCTGGCACAGGGTGTGGGCAGAGCTGGGCTCGGGCTGGCTCGCTGTGGGGTGGAGGGTGGGGCAGGATGTGCCCCTTCTGGCCCCCCACCCCACTCCACCCAGAGGCTGGGGGTGACCATGCCAGGGAGGGCTGGAGGCAGAGTTATGGGACAGGCAGGGACAGCCAAATGCTCAGCTCTGGGGGAATGCTCAGCTTCCCTTCAGGGCACAAGGAGTTTGGGGGTCAGGGCTAGGAGAGAAGCAGAAAGCCAACGCTGGTGTGTTTGCTGAGGGATAGACTGGCAGTGCCAAGCCAAGGGGGTGACTCTGCAGACCCTCAGCCAGCCTGAACTTCTGCTCCAGCCTCAACTCAGGTGTGACAAAACCAGAACCCAGCACTCCATTTGCAGGAAGGTGGTGGGAAGGGGACCTCTTTCTCCCTTCCCTTTGGTGGGGCCCCTCTTCCATCAAGCCAAGTGCCACTGGTTGTCCCACCACAGGCTGTTCTGGTGGGGGGAATCTCTAAACCCCAGCTGGGAATCTCTGAACCCCAGCTGGGAATCTCTGAATCCCAGCTTGGCCACTGGTTGTCCCACCACAGGCTGTCCTGGTGGAGGGAATCTTTGAACCCCAGCTTGGCCATTGGTTGTCCCACCACAGACTCTCCTGGTGGAGGGAATCTTTGAACCCCAGCTTGGCCATTGGTTGTCCCACCACAGACTCTCCTGGTGGAGGGAATCTCTGAACCCCAAGGAAGTCTCTGGGAATCAGAGATTTGGGCAAAGGCTCCTAGACCAGCCCATTACTGAGAGCATCCACCTTCAGTGGTGGGGAATAGAACCCTGCCCAGAAACAGCAAGGAACTCTCTTCCTTCACCTTTTTCCTGACTATTGAAACTGGGAACATGACTATGACAATCTCAGTTTGTTTTCCCAGTTTATTATAATGTACAGATCTGTGCTGCTGCCTGGCAGCTGAGGAGACCCAAGGAAATGGCAGCAGGTTATTAATTAAAGTTTAACCCCTGACAAAGCAGAGCAGGGTTATCATCTCCTCTACACCAGGAGGGCATCCAAAGCCCTAAGCCCCCATATAAACCTCCTTTTGTAGCAGGGCAGCTACAGAAGCAGAACCTGCTCACCAGCCCAGTGCTCTGACATAGGAGGAGGAGGGGGTGGAGGAGAGAACTCACCCAGCCAAAACCAGCTATTCCTGTCCTTGGTAACTGAGGCAGTTAAAATACCTCCCAGCTTTTCTAGCCCACAGCTAATTTAAAGGCTGCTGAGAGACACAAACTGTTATTGCAGCCAATGTCTTCCCCCAGCTTCTCTCCTGCTCCTGGGTGGGGGTGTGGAGTCTCCTGCCTTCTCTGCAGAGCTTGTGAACTGTTAATCCCCAGGCAGGTGTAGAAGACACCTGGGCTGAAGTGGGAGAGAAAAGCAGTTCCATTCTGCCTGTTTCAACCCTTCTTCATGCCCTGCTCTCCATCCCTGCCTGTATCTGGGCAGCCCAGTGCCCTCCTGTGCTGGTTTCTGGGCAAGATCTGTCCTTAATTCCTTCCCTCAGCTCCCAAGCACTCCCACACTTTCGCCATGCCATGGGGCAGGAGCTTTCCCTGGGTGTTCATCCTAATTTAACCCCCAAGGCAACCTCTGGCTGTTGCACCCTAAAAAGCTCATCCCTCTTCTCTCCCCACTCTGCTGCCCAGTCAACCACTGCCCAGATCCAGAATCTTCTGAGTTCAGGGAAGGGAAGGCTGATCATTCAGCCCAAACAAAGCCCAAACAAAGTGGAGCTCCCACTCCTTGGAAACCTCAGGGTGCCATTTCTTTGGGGAGTGTGCCCATATAAAGTGCTGGGCTGCTTTTCCCCAGCATTTCCCCCCAGAGCCTTCAGGAGGGTCCCCTGTCTCATAAAGCTGCCTGTCTCCAGCCAGCTGAGGGGTGGGAGTGGACAGGGAGGAGATGCATCCAAGGAAAAGGAGGGAGTCAGTCAATCATTCCTTTGGTCAGGCAAAGGGTTAGTCATGGGACCGTTTCTTTGCTCCACTCTTTGCATTTGCACTTGGAGGGGAGGAGAAAAAGAAACAAAACCAGGAGTAGAGATGCTGGAGGGAGTGTCTGAAGTTCCAAACCTTGTATGCCACCCTATGAGGGCACTTCTTTCCTAAGCCCAGGGGTGGAGCAATTACACGTAACAAATTGTACATATCCTTATAATGAATCCGGCAACTGGAAAGGAAACGTCACAGGTTATGACAGCAAAAAGCAGGAGAAAATCAGCTTTTTCCCAGGAAAACAGGGGGACTTGGAAGGGCAGAACACGCTGGAAAGAAAGGTTAGTCTGGCAGCAAGTGGGCTTGTAAGGAAGGAGCAGCTTGAATACAGAGAGAACTTCCAACTGCTCACCAAACTCCACATCCTTGGATTTTCCTCTGTGAAACGGGGCCATGTGTGAGGCTTTCCAGCCATTTGGTTCCCTTTGGCTCTGATCTTTTAGCTCCCTGTGCCTGAGCATCTGCCTCCAGACTCTGCTACCCACAAAGCCAGAGCCTGCAGCACACAAAGAGCTTCTTTAATGGAATTATTCCTGGGAGTCCAACGAGCTGCTTTGGAGGAGCTTTGGAGAACCTTTACCTCCCCCAGAACCCCAGCAAGGCTCTTCTCTGATTCGTGGGCACTGAGCAATTTGCTGCAAGTCCAGAAATTGTCCTCCCTCTGCTTGACTTGGCCATTGGAAGTTGGAAAATCGTGGAATCATAGAATGGATTGGGTTGGAAAAGACCTCTGAGATCATCAAGTCCAACCCTTGGGCCAACTCCAGTCCCGTCACCAGATCATGGCACTCAGTGCCACGGCCAAGCTCACTTGAAAAACCTCCAGGGATGGGGAATCCACCCCCTCTCTGGCCAGCCCATTCCAATCCCTCAGCACTCTCTCTGCAAAGAAGTTTTTTCTGCTCTCCAACTTCAATTTCCCCTGGCAGAGCTTGAGCCCCCCGTGCCCCCTTGTCCTATTGCTGAGTGCCTGGGAGAAGAGACCAACCCCCACCTGGCCACAACTTCCCTTCAGGCACTTCCAGACAGTGCTGAGGTCACCTCTGAGCCTCCTCTCCTCCCTTATGTCACTTTATGGTCAGTCTCATTAACTCCCAACAATATTTTCAGCTAATTGAACAGCAGGATTAAATCCCTTCATCTTTGGTAAGGAACCAAATCATGGACACAAAGAGCTGAGCTTCAAAATTACCTCTAAAGGAAACTGAGCAGATTTGGCTCCACTGTGTTTATTTTGGTACATTATATAAAGAAGGCTGGAATATTTTGGAATAACTCCTGCAATATTTCAGCTCTTTTGGAGGTCTATTCAAAGCCTTCCCAATCAACTCCAAACTATTAATTCAGCAACAGATCAAATGGAACTGTGCAAGCCTTGGCTGGAGGCCCAACTGTGGTTATACGAATATATCGGTTTAACTGAGTCAAGAAGTTGACTTTAGTCACCATTTTAGAAGGATTTTGTAACATCAGGGTGTAGAAAATACATCTCAACAGTTCCCTGAGCTCTCTGTGGAAGAGCTTAAAACCCAGCAGATGTTTTGCATTGGGAGGCACAAAATGGTGACAATCAGGGATTCTTTCCCAAGTTCTGGTTTCGTCCAGTTCATCCTTAAATCCTGTGTTTTCACTCCTGTCCTGATAAACTCCCAGCCCAAGGCTTTTGCCACCCCTAAATCCAAGAGTTACCCCATACTTACCCCTCCACAATGTGACACATCTAGAGTAAAATTCACTTTTTTACTTCCTTTTGAATGTTTTCCCCCCCAAAAAAAGTTTACAGAAAGTTGGATTTTGTAAGAAACTCAAAGGTGATGTCAGAAATAGGGATGTAAATACATATTAAGTTATGTTTAAAATATTATCTATAATATCAGAAAAGTATAACAACACTTGTGCTTTTTAACCGTGCAGCATCTTGAAGCATCTCAAGCTGTGGAGAGTGGACAAACACTGTAATTCCTTTTATTTTGGGACAATCAAAGAAGAGATTGATGGTCAATTCAGCCCAAATCACAGAATCATCAAATCACAGAATCCCACAGGTCGGAAAAGACCTCTAAGATCAGAAAGATCAGGGAGATCTCAGATGAAAATGATTAAAAGGTCAATTCTAGCCTTAAACTGTGAAGGGATTTTAAACTGTGGAAATGCTGGTCCTACTTCTAAAAATGTGATTTCAGGGGAACTTCTCCCACATGGCCAAGACACTCTGCCAACATCAATAAAATCCCAGCAGGGGGAGAAGGGCACAAGGTTAGAGAAAAGCAGAATTAGGACCTTAATAAATGACATATTCTGCACTAACAGCTCTGCAAGGGAAAAGGTTTGGCCCCTGAGTGACTCACAAAATGTCTCTGCTCAGAGTTAACAGAGCAAGAAATCTTTCTGTAAACTTCATTCTTGTGCTTCTTACGGGTGGAAAGTTCCTGAACACAGAAACATTAAAAAAACCACACTGGTACTAAGTTTTTCCCTTGCAGGTGTTTTCCTCCTCCCACAGATGTTAATCAGAGCCAAAGCTATATTTTTTTTTAAGGAGCAAACAGGCACTCCCAAGTTTTCAGTCTCATTGAGTGGTTTGAAAAAGGAGGAAAAAAAAATCCTATTTAATGCCTGGCAAATACCCACAAAGGATTGTCTGTGTTAGAGAAAAATCTGCTTGGAGATTCCAAGCTGGGAGTATCTGTGGAGGATATTCAGGCTGGTGGTAGGGATGGCTTGGAGCTGGTTAAAACCACCCACAGTTCAGAGAAATGCAGGATTTTTGGGGATGGGTTTACATTTTAAGCGGGCCTAAATCACTTTAAGCGAGGTTTTAAAGCAGTTTAATTGCATCCTAGCAGGGAGTTGGAGATGCTGATTGTACAAACATTTTCTGCATCTGTCTCAGCTGAAGGGAAACAAAAAAAAAAGAGGGCAAAGATTGGAGGAGCTGGAGGAGATTCAGACAGAGGAGATTCATTGCAGAGTAACTTGTGGGGAGGAAAATTAGGAGAGCTCTAAATTAAAAAAAAAAACAAAACAACAAAAAACCCCCAAACAAAACAAAAAACCAAAGTCTCCCAAGGTGCAGAATATCATGGACCTGACTGTGACCTGGGACAGAGCACCTAGAAATGACAATAACCAGGTAAATTCCCAATATTCAGACTATCATGGACCTGGCTGTGACCTGGGACAATAACCAGGCAAATTCCCAATATTCAGAATCTCATGGACCTGGCTGTGACCTGGGACAATAACCAGGCAAATTGCCAATATTCAGAATATCATGGACCTGGCTATGACCTGGGACAGGGCATCAGAAATTACAATAACCAGGCAAAGTCCCAATATTCAGAATCTCATGGACCTGACTGTGACCTGGGACAATAACCAGGCAAATTCCCAATATTCAGAATATCATGGACCTGGCTGTGAGCTGGGACAATAACCAGGCAAATTCCCAATATTCAGAATATCATGGACCTGACTATGACCTGGGACAGAGCACCTAGAAATGACAATAACCAGGTAAATTCCCAATATTCAGAATATCATGGACCTGGCTGTGACCTGGGACAATAACCAGGCAAATTCCCAATATTCAGAATATCATGGACCTGGCTGTGAGCTGGGACAGAGCATCTGGAAATGGCAATATCACAGTCCCCAGGGCTGATGTGCAGCAGCTCTTTGTGGGCAATGCAGAAAATCCATTTATTAACTCAGCCTCACTCTGGAAGTGATCACAGGTCAGGGCCATTCACTCAAGTTTAAACAATTCCTTAAAATGCCTCTTTGGTGGCTCTGGGGTTTGTCCCAAACTTGTACCAGGAGGTCCCTAAGCCCAGGGGTGAAACTTTCCCTTTGAACAGGAAAAAACAAAGAGATAAACCCCCCAAAATAAACTTTTCTCTGTGTGCAGGAACCATTCCCTCCTTTAACACACTCAAACATCAAGAACTTTTTATCAGAGGCTCGTTGAGGACTGAAATGCTTCCAAACTTTGGCTGCTTTCTTCTGGTTATTTCATATCTTCCATTTCAACTGCAAGTCTAAAAGCTGAAATATTATGAAGACCCAAGTGGCCCTTGTAGAGTTTGATGTCATTAGAAGGAGGTTTCCAAGAGCAAAATGAGAAATAGGTGGTTTAAAAACTCCCATGTTTTCAGCAAGAACATCCCTGATGAAATCTCCAAACTGGGACGTGCAAACCAAAGGTGATGAAAGCTCCTTTTGGAGATGCCAAACAGCTTTTCTCCTTGGCCTTTTAGCCAAGATGTTTTGAATTCCCCCTGTTGAATTTTTGATTGTTTTCCTTTCAGGATTTGTTGGGTTATGTCTGAATTTTTTCAGGATTTGTTGGGTTATTTCTGTTTGAAGGAAACTCCCTTTTAACAACACCAGGTTGGAGCAAGAACATCCCTGATGAAATCTCCAGACTGGGACGTGGAAACCAAAGGTGATGAAAGCTCCTGTTGGAAATACCAAACAGCTTTTCTACTTGGCCTTTTAGCCAAGATGTTTTGAATTCCCCCTGTTGAATTTTTGGCTGTGTGTTTTCCTTTCAGGATTTGTTGGGTTATGTCTGTTTGAAGGAAACTCCCTTTTAACGACACCAAGTTGGAACTGGAGCATTGACCACCAATGTTACCTCAGGCCTTGGAGCTGTTTTCCTCCTGGAATTTACTCCTTGAAAGGTACAATATTTCTGCCCCAGGTGTGCCCCTGTGTGCCCACCATGGGCAGTGGGTACATACCAGGCAGCAGGGTCGTACTCAGCCCATACACGCACAAACTCATCCAGGTGGTGGGGCCCAAGGATGGAGGAGTCACGGGTCAGGTACTCAAAGTTGTCCATGATCACGGCCACAAACAGGTTCAACATCTGAGGGAGGGAGCAAGAGTGATGTTAGAGAGGGGAAAGGGGAAAGGGGGAAAGAGGGAGAGGGGGAAAGAGGGAAAGGGGAAGGAAAGGGG
>VWZD01000676.1:31924-57307 GCA_013396695.1 Sakesphorus luctuosus
GCTCCAGCCCCTCAATCTCTTGCCTCAACTCAGGGGCCCACAACTCAACACAACACTCAAGGTGTGGCCTCCCCAAGGCAGAGGCCAGGGGAAGGCTCACTGCCCTGGGCCTGCTGGCCACGCTACTTTGGATCCAGGCCAGGAGCCCATTGGCCTTCTTGGCCACCTGGGCACACTGTTGGCTCATGATATCACACTGCTTCCCTGGGGGGTGAGACTGCCACCCATCAGCCCCCTGAACCAGTGGGCTGGCACCCAGATGTCACCCAGCAGAACCAAAGGGGCAGCGCCTGCCTCACCTTAAAGGACTGCACAAAGGTCCAGAGCAGGATGCGGATGGTGTAGCCCTGGCGGAGCAGTTTGATGAGTCGAGCTGCCCTGAAGAGCCTCAGGAAGCTGAGGTTGATGAAGTTGTCCTGTGGAGAGTAAAGGGTTTGTGTCCTTCAGCAATTAAGGCCAGTGGGAAACCAGAGCCCGCCAAAAAGAAATTAAAATTACCAGCTTCACGATCTAAGCAGCAAATCGGCCACCAGAAAACCTTCCAAAAGAAACATTCGTCAGTGCAGATCACTCCACATGCAGCAAGAATGAGAAAATCCCTCTCCACAAGAGCCCTCCCCTCTGCTACTGGGTCAGGGGGAGAAAAGGAAAAGGCCCTTTCATGCTGTCCATGGAGGTGCTCTGAGTAAAAGGCAGATTTTCTCCCTTAAAGACTCAGGGAGAGGGAATGGTGCCGGATTTTCATTTGGTAAGGACTGAGGTTGTTTGGAAGGTCTTGGTCACGTTCTCCAATGGACTGAACTTAAGCCAAGACAGTTGCATGTACAGCCTGGAGTGTAACAAAGAAAGGCATTGTCCAGTGAAGATTAAAACATCCTTGAAGGAATGAGGATGTTTTCCAACGTGGAGGATTTATATTTTTTATACAGAGAGTAACTGGACAGGTTCATCAAGGAGGAAAAGGCACCAGCAAGACTGTTTGGGAGATGGATCAATGGCAGCGAGTCAATTGGGGAGGGTGAGCTTTCAACAGCAGGAGGATGCCTTAGGAACCTGCTGGTTTCTCCAATTATCATTAAATGTGCCTTTGCAGGTGGATCAAAGAACTGCTGGAGACGGGTTCTGATTTCTGTTTGGTTTGGATGATTCTCCCCACCCCTCACCCTGTTTTGGTTTTTTCTTTCCTTCAGGGAAAAGAGGTCTCTTGCCCCTGTGAGCTAATCTAGAGAGGGTTCTTTCCAAAACAAAACATGCAAAAGCCAGATCCCTCTTGCCCTCCTATTTGAAGGAGATCAAAAATATTCCCCCTTTCCACACTGATACCAATTCACTCATTTGTGAATCTCTGTTCACAGCCACTTTATTTGGCTGAGTGAGCTAAAGAGAGGAAGCATCCCACTTTAAACTAGCAAGCAGTGAAGCAGAAAATATAATTGTAAGGAGCTCTCGTTGGTAAAGATGAGCAAAAATAGTATTTCCCTCGTATTCTTGTTTTACCAGAAGACACCCAGTCACATTGAACTGACCCACGTTTCTTGCTCGTTTGGCTACAGAGCTCATGCTGAAATTGGGGGGCTTGTTGGATCTATTCATCTCTTTAAATGCCAGCTCAGGTTTCAGGGCCATTAGCATTGCATTCCACCAATCCCATCAAAGAGTTCAAGGAATCAGACTCAGGCATGCACTCGCTTTCTCTCAGGTTAAAAACCACAAGCAGCTCAGAGTTAGGCACAGACCAGAGATCAGACTCAATCCTCAAATCAAGAGAAAAGAGAAAAGCACAGGGGTGTTCAATGAAGGAGCAGACACAGGGAGCTTCTGGCAGGCAAAGCAGGAGCGAGGATTCCCCTGGGTTGGTCGAGGGCGCTAAACCAGCCTCTCGGAGCATCAGCTTCTTCTTGGCTCTCCTCATGGCTTACCTTCCCCTCCCAGACCTCCAGCTGGACTCACCTTAGCTCCTAAGGGCCGTGTAGGGCCCACTGGAACTCAGCTGGATGAGGAGGTGCCGTCACTAATCTGGTCCTTGTCTCCCTGATCCCCCCGTGGGGCTCCACAGAGCACGGCAGAGCTTTGACCCATTTTAATTGTGGGAATTCTCCCCACCAGTGGGAGCTGGATCAGACCTTAGGTGGGATTGACAGCACTCGGGCATCAGGCCTGAAAGGCTGGCAGATTTTACACTTTACAGCAGTGCTCAGGCCAGACCTTTCCCTTGCACAAGCCTTAAGCTCTGAGGAGGAGCACATGGAGTGTCTGCAGGATCCAGCTCTCCTCTGACCCTCTGTACCTTCTTCCTGCAGCTTAACAGCAAGAACATTGTCTTGCTCAGACTTTTCTGTAGCCTCATAATCAATGCTGACAAGATGCTTAACATCTGCTTTGGGCTGGGCTGCCTGCAAGGGCACGCTGGGCACAGGCTGTGCCCATGGATATACATGGCAAAGGGCTTCAAAACCATGCAGGTATGTCCATAACCCACCACTCCTTGGGGTCTGGAGGGGAAAAACAGTCCATCAGATTTATATTCCCCCACCTCTCTTTGACTCCTACTGTTCCCAAAGCAGGGTGGAATCCCTCACAACCCAGGAAAATCGCCCGGCCCCAACGCTGGGTTCGAAGGACCGTTCTCTGCGCTGTTGGCAAGAGAGGCAAAATGCCACCCTGTGGTGATGGGTGGGAGGGCTCTGAGTGTGCCACCTCAGCCCAGCACGGGGAGAACCCATCCTTCGAGCCCTCAGCCCTGCAGGAAGGGCTTGGAACTGCATGCAGCTAAAGGGGAAACTCCACACTGCCATATTTCTGGGGTACAACGTGGTTGGCATCGATGCCTCTCCCACTCGGCCACCCCTGCAACGTGCCAGGCGATGCTCTGGGTTATCCAGGTCCTTCTTCCCAGTTTTTGGTTGCTTTCCTGTTGCACAGATGCTCCTGGCTGTTTGGGCCTCACCACAGGCACCAGAGCTTTGTGGGTTTATGATCCAGCTGATGACTCAATCATTGTGTTTGGGAAAGCATTTCCTGTCACTGTTTTCCTGAAAGAGGAAGGTCTGGCACTGAAGGTGCCCAGTCACCAGCCAGGCATGGCTGGGGACTGCCACCCCTTCCCATGGCAGGAGCTCAAGTGAGAGATTCATCCCTGAAAAAACCTGCAAAGCAGGAGGGAAACAGGGAGGACACAGATCACAGAAGAAGAGCTGCCCTTGGTTGCTGTCCCACCATGGACACCATTTCTTGGGGTGTTTCCATATAATCACAGCCTGGTTTGGGTTGGGAGGGACCGTAAAGCTCATCTCATTCCTCCCCCTGCCATCGGCAGGGACACCTTCCACCAGCCCAGGTTGCTCCAAGCCCTGTCCAACCTGGCCTTGGGCACTCCCAGGGATGGGGCAGCCACAGCTTCTCTGCCCAACCTGTGCCAGGGCCTGCCCACCCTCACAGGGAAGGATTCCTTCCCAATATCCCATCTATCCCTGCCCTCTGGCAGTGGGAAGCCATTCCCTGTGTCCTGTCCCTCCATCTCTGTCTAAAGTCCCTCTCCAGCTCTCCTGGAGCCCCCCTAGGCTCTGGGAGGGGCTCTGAGGTCTCCACAGAGCCTTCTGCTCTCCAGGTGAGCACCCCCAGCTCTCCCAGCCTGGCTCCAGAGCAGAGGAGCTCCAGCTCTTGGAGCATCTTTGTGACCTCCTCTGAACTTGCTCCAACAGCTCCATGTCCTTGTTTCTGTTGGTGGTCCCAGAGTTTTCCATCCTGAAAGCAGAGCAGCCCCAAAGCAGGGGGTGTACAGGCACCACCAGGGGCTGCTCCTGCAGCACCCTCAGCAAGCAGAGTGTTTCCTCCTGGGATCCATCTCCAGGGATGCTGAAAGAGCTGTAGGAAGAGGCATCTCACCAAGCCAAGAATGGGATTCCTCAGGGATCTTTAGCACTTCTCTTCATCTGACATCAACAAGGATTAACTTATCCTGCTGAGGAACTCCTGGTGAGGGAATGGGCAAGTTCCCATTGAAATGTCCATGGCACTGCCAGTTTTCCTGCGCCTTGCACAGGGTCTTGGCTTCCTCCAAAGCTTGGGGAAACCATTGCTGATTTTAGGAGAGTCAAGGGTTTTGTCACTCATCTGTGTCTTGAGGACTCTGCCATTCCAGTTCTGCCATATCAGTCCTTCCATTCTGGGTCAGGAATGCTGAAAAAAGTATTTTCTGTGTGGGATGCCCAAATCTCTCCTCCTTCCCGACTTCACAGAATCACAGAACATCCTGAGCTGGAAGGACACACAAGGACCATCCAGTCCAACCCCTGACCCTGCACAGACACCCCAACGATCCCTCAGAGTGTTGTCCAAACCCTCCCGGAGCTCTGGCAGCCTTGGGGCCGTGCCCATTGCCCTGGGGAGCCTGGTCAGTGCCCACCACCCTCTGGGGGAAGAGCCTTTCCCTGAGATCCAACCAAACCCTGCCTTGGCACAGCTCCAGCCATTCCCTGGGTGCTGTCCCTGCCCTGGCACAGCTCCAGCCATTCCCTGGGTGCTGTCCCTGCTCACAGAGCACAGATTGGAGCTGCCCCCCATGAGGAAGCTGCAGACCCTGCTGAGGTCTGACCTCAGTCTCCTCTTCTCCAGGATTCCTTTGACCCCTGGTGCTCTGCTGCAGTCACTGCAGTCTCCCACCAGCAGCTCTGGAGGACAACGTGGTGCTCCAAGGACCTTCCAAGTGATGGAAGGAGCCTGGAACTGTCTCTGTTAAAGAGCAACTGCAATTCTAACAAACTGCAGGGTGAGCTTTTAAACCTTTCACCTGAACATGGACCAAAATTTAGCCAAAAGAAGATGAACTGATTTTTTTCCAGTGTATTTTCACGTGCACAGCTGATTCCAGAACACTTTTCTGTGCTGCCTGGGCATAAACACCTCCAAAGGGATCCTCACCACTCCCACACATCTGTAGCATCTCCAGCCACCAGAGATTCCCTTCTTGGCTTGCACCAGACAAACTTTGAACTTCCACATTGCCATTTTCTTCTTTGCTGCTTCCTGGGAAATTCCCTCTTTGACCTTCCCTGAACATTCATGGAGTTTGTTGTAGCCTGGCATGAAGGTCCACTCAGCTGTGTCTTAACAGCAACTGTGCAACAGGAACTGCAGATGTTACAGATCCAAGAGCTGTTGTCAGGTGGCCAAGCAGGGATTTTTGTTAAGCTTATGGTCTCGTTTGTGTTATTAACCATAGCCAAGATAATTAAGAATAGATATATATATATATTTAGATTGCATTTTTCTTTATTCATTCTCTTTTGCTTAATTTATGAGTTTCAAAGACAAAGGCCAGGATTTCCAAAGGCAGCTTTGGAATCAGGCACTAAATTCCCACTGGGATGTGGCTCCTGGTGCTTTTCAGCTTTGTTTTCAGAACATGATTTGTGCATTTGACTGGAGATCTTTGGTGTCCAAAATGCTTCCACGGGCTGCTATCACAGAGGCTTTTCAAAGTGGAGTCAAGATCATTCTTTCCCATCATTTCTCTTTTGATTTGAGGGAAACGTTCTGTCATCACCTCAGTGATGTTTCTGCCTCATAATACAGGGCTTAAAATACCTGCAAGTCTTAATTCCATAATGTTTTCTCTTGGCAGAAAGCATCTTGTCATCCAACAGCTTTCCAAGAGGTCAATTTGGTGCCACCACTCCCAAAGTGAAGGTTTTCCCAGGCAGCCAATCTTCTCCAGGAGCATCTTTCCCTCCTCATCCTCCCTCTCAGGCCATTTTTCCCCCCAGAAATAAAGCAAGTTGTGAGTGTCCCCTTTAGCAAAGTGGGGTGGAACAGAGAACAGGCTATTGGTAACTGCCTTTGCTTCATGTCACCAATGAGCCCAGGGAAGGAGGTGCAGAAAAAAAGCCACTTTGGGGCAACGCTGCAAGTGAGGCTTTTTCAGCAGTGCAATCGGAACTCTCATCCAAAAAAAAATAAATAAACAAAAAATTAAATCAAAATAAAAACCAGAAGAAAACTCAAAGCAGAGACTCGAAAGAATTGTTTAAATTCAATGAAACCAACCGTGTCCTATATGTGATGTTGTCATGGATGGATATTGGCAAGATTATTTACAAATTTTAGGGTTTTTTTTTTGGTTTTGGAGCGGCAACATACAGACGGAGACATGGGGTTTTCGCATTGTATGTTGATTGGATGGCGTGATTCAGCAGGAAGATAAGGCAAATAAAGAACAAAACAGGGAAACAAAAGAGAAAATGAGTCATCAGGACGAGCCAAAAAAGGAAACTCTGAAAAATTTCACCGGGGCGGGGAGGGAGAAGGGAAAAAAACTATCGGGGCTATAGGGAGGGGGTGTTGTTTTATGGGAAGTATATAAATAAAAAATGCTTCAAACTCAAACAGATTCTGAGATCCTAAAGGTAACACAGACAGTGCAGTAGTTATTTGCATTTCGGTTTGTAATGCAAATCGGGAGACAATTCACAAACACTTCTCAGAAGGTTGTTTGGTTTTTTTTTTTGTATTTCCAGGCATAGAAAGAGATGTCAGTTTGCCAAAGTCCCACTCCAGAAGTGTCCACAAGGGCACCTTCTCCTCAATGCCACCTGCTGTTTCCCCTCAGTTACTGAGAGGGTCAAAAAACTGACATCCATGTTCTTTTGCCTAAGGAAATAAAAAAAAATATATATATATATACCACTACAATCACAAAGTAAATTACATATGACATGACTAGAAAATTAAAACAATTAATCAACACATTTCTTTTCCTTTTGTCTTTACTTTTCAGTGGGTTAAAGGCAGTGATGCAGCAAGGCTGGTGGAAGCCAAGTCTCTCAAGATGAGACTGCCCAGGTGAGCAGCTTTATTGACCTTGGGGAACATTTGCAGCTGGAAAATACAGTAATGGAAAAACATGGTGCTTTGGGAGCCTGATCTGTGTCCCACCTAGAAAATATCCCCTCTCCAAAGGACCTGGAGGGCTCCAGGGGTGGCTGGTGCAGGACAGGGACAGATTGAGTCAGGGTCATGTTGTGGGTGTCACCTGGACCACTGAGGAACTTCATGGGATGGAGGCACAGGGAGGGACAAACAGATTGTGCCCATCAGGTGAGGACAGGCTGGAGCTGAGCAGGGCACGTGGAGAAGAGGGAATGCTCTGGTGGGGGCACAGCTCAGGGTCTTGATGAGTCAGGACCTGTTCTCCTCTCTGATTATTGTCCCTGAGAGAGGTGCTGCAGCCCTGGTGACACCCTGAGAAAGCTGAGCAGGGGTTGGTTCAGCATCAGCAGGGAAGATGCCCATCCCCAGCCTAAATTACTTCTCTACCCTACCTGGAAATATAATATAATTAATATGATGGTCAAGGAGAGGTTGGGCAGAGGCCTGGGATTGAAGGTCTGAGGGCACACACCAGGGCTGTGCCCTGGGAATGGGGCACCCACCAGTCCTCCCCTCAGTCCCTGCTGTTTGCAAACACCATGTTCTTCCTCATCACTGCCCCAGGCTCTTCAGCCCTTTTCCACAGTTGTAATTGTGTTAAATTGTATTTTAGTGACTTGGGTGCAACTCCAGTTTAGGAAAGTATTCCAGAGATGATTTAAAGTGTAGCTCTGCCAGGATAAGCTTTGCAGGCAGCACAACAGTGCCAGGCAGATTTGGGTGACCCCTGAGTGCTGTGGGTCAGAATAACCCATCATATCATGGAACCATCATGGCACAGCAGCAAAGTGCTGGATCCTTCTCTCTGTTTTCCATCACAGAATAGTCTGGGGTGGAAGGGACTTTAAAGCTCATCCAGTGCCATCCCCTGCCATGGGCAGGGACACCTTCCACCAGCCCAGGTTGCTCCAAACCCCATCCAAGCTGGCCTTGAGGCCAGGAAGGCTTGTAGAGCAGTGGAGACCCTGGTGGCCCAGTGGGGACAAGGCCACCTCCAGCCCATGCCACTGGCTGGGGCAGAACAAACTGTTCCATCAGAGGCATCCTGAGAGCTGCACTTGACAATCCTGTCACAAATGCCATCTTTGGGGCACAGCCCAGAGATGGAACTAAGCAGTGGTGCAGAGACCTGGGCATCAGTGCCACCTTGAAGCAAACTAAGCCCCCAGTGCCTCCTCAGCCCTGTTTGGGGCTGGGGTGGCTGGGGGAGGGTGTGCTGGTGGCAGAGCTGCTTCAGCTGGGGCTGGACAGAGAGCAGAGAGGAGCTGGATGAAGGAAGTGTTGAAAGGCAAGTTAGCAAGAAGGTGGGAGTGGGGGATGCCCCTCTGTCTGCAGGGAAGAGCACATGGGAAGGAGATGTGGTGGCTACACAGAAATTAGAGAATCATCAAAGCTTTTAGGTCAGAAAAGATCTCTGAGACCATCAAGTCCCCAGCACTGCCAAGGCCACCTCTGCCCCCTGTCCCCAGGTGCCACATCCACATGGCTTTTAAATCCTTCCAGGGATGGGGACTCCCCCACTGCCCTGGGCAGCTGTGCCAGTGCTGGACAGCCCTTTGCATAAAGAAATTGTTCCTCATATCCAAACTGAAGCTCCCCTGGTGTAACTTGAGGCTGTTTCCTCTTGTCCTGTTGGTTGTCACCTGGGAGAAGACACTGACCTTACCCAGAAAGGGAATATTTAGAGAGAGCAGAGCTCAAATAGCTCTGCAAGACAGACAGAGGGCCAAGAGATCAGGGGCTGGAATGGGGGACTTATGGGGTTTATATTAAAGAGATGCTTGTGATCAGCTTTGTATTGCACACACTGCCAGGGGAAGGTGTCAGCCTACAGAAGGAAGTCCTCTCTAATGTTTGACTTGATGGATCATAAACCAAAAACCTCTTCTTTACACCTGGGAGGAGAATGGAAAGGTGTGTAGGTGCTTTGGGGTTTGATCCTATTGGAGTTACTGTGGGTTTAGGGGTCATTCACCTTCCAAATTTCACAGACTATTCTGAGTTGGAAGGACCCACAAGGATCATCGAGTCCAACTCTTAAGTCAATGGCCCACACAGGGGATTGAACCCATGATTGCTGCTGTCTTTGATGCTGAAACCAGAGAAATCCCTGTGATGCCACCCAATTCAGAGGGGTCTCACAGCCCAGCCTGGTCAGTCCACAAGCAATTCCTCATGTGCCAGACACCCTCCCTGAGGCCACCCCATGGGAGCTGCAGGGAGAGGCAATGGCTTGGTGACTGAGCAGGGAATGGGAAACACCAGGGGCTGCTCCTGCCTGGGAACAGCTCCACAAGGAGGATTTTAAGAAGCAGCACGTGGGCTTGGTGTTGAAGGCAACACCTTCCTGAAGGAGAAGACACCAACCTCAGAGAGACCAGGGGCTCCCCTACCCTGTGTGAGATGGTTGTGCTGCTTCCTCCAGTAAAAAAAGGGAGGGGTGGAGGAGAAGTGTCAGTCTCTGTTTGTGGCTGACTCAGAAATTGACCTTGGCAAGAAAAGATATCCCATGGCAGAGGGGGTGGAGACAAGAACCCAGTGCCTTCCCACAGCACTGAGAGGTGGCACTCAGAGCTTGGGTTTGCTCTGGGTAACTTTAGCCTGGCTGCACTGAAAACAAAAGGTAATTCAAAGGCCAGGGATGGGATTCACCAGCTGGTAAATGAACATTTGTGTGGGGAGCAAAACTTTGGGGGTTTGTAGCAAAGAGAGGAACAGTGGGATGGTCTTCACCACCACCTGTAAAGAAGCCTGGGGAAGAGTTCTGAGCACACACAAACCAGATCTCCCAGCAAATCCCAGGGGACTGAGGAAAAAAAGTTAAAGTAAAGTTCCAATTCATCACATACAGATACAACATGCACTGGGGGAGGAGGGGAGCAATTGATAAAGTGGAGAAGATCAGGATGTTGTGGCTTGAGTCAAATACTTGCTGCCCTTATGGAAAAATCCTTTAGAATTCCATAGCATGCCTGTGCACTTTGTGTGATCTGCAGGGACACAACAGTCCTTGCCCAAACTCCTGTGGGAAAGCTGTTTGGCTGTTAATGCCCCACAGAGGTTTGTGCATGTGCCAGAACATTCCCCCAGCCCAGGTTGGGTGGGCTCCACATTCCCATCACCTCTTCCCTTCCTCCTCCTCTGATCACCCTCTCCCTGCCCTGTGCCCACGATGGGCAGGAGCCCCGAGGGGCACGAGTGTGTGTGTGCCTTGCAAAGCACCTCACACCATAACACAGCAGCCTCCCCCAGAACCCTTCTGGGCTTTCCCCTCTATTAAATTCAACAGGATTTTTCCATTAATAGGCAAAAAATGGCCCGGGGATAGAGTTGTTTGCTGAATGAGAGCTGCTTCCTGGCAGAGTCAGTGGCACTGGCGTTCTCAGCAGAGCCTCTCACATGAGTCTTTGGGGCACACAGCTGTGCTCAGCTCCCTGCAAAGAGCAGAGCTAATGGGAACAGCCTGCCAGGTCACCCAAGGACACCACAAATCCCAGAGGCAGCTCTAGGGGATGAGGCTGGTAGGGAGAAGGTGCAATGTCTTTGTTTGGAAAGGAAACAAACGGAGCGAACTGTACTTACCGCAATCTCTGTTACTAAAATATCAGTAATACTTCCCAACACTGTTACAAAATCAAAGACATTCCAGGCATCTCGGAAATAATTCTGCCAAATGAAAACACAAAGGGGGATAGAGGGATCCAGGGGTTATTTTCTCTCCTCTTTGTTTTTTTGTTGCTGTTTGTTTGCTTGTTTTTAAATGTCACGAAACACGAGCATTTCACGGAGAGAGGAAAGAGGTGGAAGGAAACAAGGAAAGCACATACCAGCACACCAAAGGCAATGATCTTCAGCACACATTCCATGGAAAACATGGATGTGAACACAATATTCAGGCATTTCAGCATTTCTTCGTATGCTTGTGGAGCATCGTAGAACTAAAGTGGGATGGAAGAAAGGGCTGTCACTGCCAGATCATGTACAGAGGAAAACCTTTCCCAGCTGACTGCAAAGCGCCAAACTCGGGTTTGGTGCTCACTTGGAGCAACATTTGGGGTTCTCACAGGTTATTCCTGTCTCTCCAGTAGCACATTGTTCCCTACATACTGTCCCAAAGGGGCAGCTGGAGGTGCTTGTGGACATCCCCCTGGAAGTATAACAGGGACCACAAGGGAGGAAGGGCCTTTTCAAAACCAGAGGACAAGTGCAGAGCTGTGTTTCATTCCAGAGGACCCTAAAAGTATGGTGGCCCCATGACTGTGAAGATACAAGGTGCAGGAGAGACACCATCCACAATATGCATCCACCTGCATCCCTCCCTCCTGTGGATCCCATCCCAAAAGTCTGATGCTGTTGCAAAATTGGGTGATTTCATAGACTCATAGAATGGCCTGGGTTGGAAGGGACCTTAAAGATCATCCATGGGCAGGGACACCTTCCACCAGCCCAGGTTGCTCCAAGCCCCGTCCAACCTGGCCTTGGGCACTCCCAGGGATGGGGCAGCCACAGCTTCTCTGCCCAACCTGTGCCAGGGCCTGCCCACCCTCACAGGGAAGGATTTCCTCCAATATCTCATGCCTATCTCTTATTTTTCACTTTGAATTCCCCTGGCATGACTAGATTTTGAGCATCCCCAAGACAGCTGGAGCTCAGGACCTGCAGGGCCCTGTTCCCATCCCACTGAAGGGGCTCTGAGCCAAACCCACTCCGTGCAGGGGAACATTCCCAGGATCTCATCACAGCTACACCACCTCCCTTGGGGGCCCAAAGCAATCCCACCAGGCAGATGAGCAGTGCTGGTTGCTCCTGTTGTTCCTCCCCAGCTCTCATCCAACCCCCCATTCAGCACCCAAACTTGCCAAGATCAGAAGAGCCCACTGACCTTCATCATGAGGACGATGGTGTTGAGGGCGATCATGACCATGATAAAATACTCAAAGGGAGGGGACACCACGAATTTCCACATCTTGTACTGGAAGGATTGCTTGTTCTGAGGCATGTACCTGGTCAGGGGCTTGGCACTTATGGCAAAGTCTATGCAGGCCCTCTACAAAACAGAAATGGGGTGAAAAATGGCAGGAGAAGGGCTGGCAGAGTCTCTCCCTTGGGATGGGGTTGGGAGAGAGAGCAGAGCATTCAGAGGGTGGGAGTTCTAACTGTTTCTCCCAAAGTGAGTGCTGACTGTTTCTGGGAAAAGCAGCACAGGATCTCCAAAGCATGATCAGTTTGAGTGGACCATTAACCCCCCAACACCCCCATGGCCCCCTCAGTCCTAGGAGATGACCTCCCACCACAGCCCAGCTCCTGGTAGGTCCCAACCCCTTCCCACTCAGGGAAGGGAGTTTTAAATCCACAGGCTCACTTTAGAATTTAGGAATCCTCCTGATGGATAACTGTAGACACAAGAGGATATTGAAGATATTATTTGAACTAAAGAAATTATCTTTGGTTTAAAAAAAAAGGATTGTGAAACTCAGGTGTGTTCTCAGAACGTTTCATAAAATGGGAACTGAACCCACCCAATGAATTAACCACCAAACAGCACTGGGTGAACTCTCAAAGACCCTCTCAGTCAGCTCTTTCTGTTCACATTATGATGAATATAAAACTGCATTAAAAATACTTTCTACCCACACGAAGTTTTGATTCTGGAGCATTTTCTATTGATTTGCTCATTTTCAAAGTCTTATATCACTGCAAAAATACTTTCTGCTCAGTTGAAAAATAACATGGGTAACATCTCTAAATATTCTGCTTTATTTTGGACTTTTGGGGCATATAGACAAACAAGGAACTGATTAATAATTGAATAGAAATTCATCTCTTTTCATCAAAAAAAATCAGGTTCCAGTTTCAAAAGACATGAAAAGAGATGATTTTTTTTGCCCAACAGGTTGTTGAGGCTGTGAGACCCCAGATGAAAGAGACGATTCTTTGCCCAACAGGTTGTTGAGGCTGTGGGACCCCAGATGGAGGTGGTTGCAGATGCTAAAAATCTGCTTGGGTTCAGAAGGAAACCAGATGCATCCAGGGAAGGAAGATACACAGATGCCACTAATCAAATTAAAACCATGTTCCTGACCTGAGAATGGTGGTATTTGCTGGGGCATTCCAGACAAGCCTCACATGTTCTTGCCTTGGTCTTACACTCTTCTCAAGGCATCTACTTTTGGCTGCTGTCAGGGGGGAATCATCTCATCTCCTTTCTCTGGGGAGCCACAATTCTAGTTCAGTTTGGTTTCCAAAAGGCCAAAGATTTGTGTCCTTTCACATCTACATTCTTAGAAAACACGGAATCAGAATGGTTTGGGCTGGAAGGGATCTTAAAGATCAGCCAGTCCCACCCCCTGCCATGGGCAGGGACACCTTCCACCAGCCCAGGGTGCTCCAAGCCCTGTCCAGCCTGGCCTTGGACACTCCCAGGGATGGAGCAACCACAGGTTCTCTGGGCAACCTGTGCCAGGGCAGGTCCATGTTCACTCTGAAGCAGAGATGTGGCCCAGGGGGACAAGTGACACTGGGGGCTTTCTCTGCTTTTATTCCTAGTCATTGTTTGGTCTCCACACCACAAGCCCTCAGAGAAGCACTGCTGCCCAGCCCCCCATGGATGAGGAGGGGGCACCCACTGGGATCGAGGTGCCCTGAGCCCCCAGGTGCCAACTGTGCGTTCACAAGCCGTGGGTACCTCGTTTTTCTCGAGGCTGCACTCTGACATCACTTTATCTCCTTGCTCTTGGAAGGTGATGATGATTAACGCCACAAAGATGTTGACAAAGAAAAAAGGGAAGACAACAAAATACACCACGTAAAAGATGGACATTTCCATCCTGTAGCCAGGGCTGGGACCCTGTTCCTCGTAGGTGGCGTCCACCGAGTGCTTCAGCACGCTGCAATCAAGGGCAGAGAGAGGAGAAAGGTCACCAACAATCACTGGGAAGCACCTCAGCAGCACTCAGTGGCCTTCAGCCACGGGCAGGGCTTTCCCACCATGCTCAGCTCAAACCTCTTCCCATCTCTGTGGCTGGGAAGGAGTTTGCCATGAGGATATTTTTGTGGGAAAGCCCTTCTGGTGTCACCATTCTGCAGGATGGTGGAGATTTGCTACGTGCAGATCCACTGATCCCACCCCTGACCAAGGGGAGAGGATACAGGTGGATCTGGCTTCTCTTCTCTGGTCACCAGGGGTGGAGTAGGAGCGGGGAAAGAAAGGTCTTGACGACGTCTGAGTAGGGGAACACAGTGAGGGACTGGCAAAGGGAGACTTGGTGCTGTTTTATTCCTTATTTTCACAGAATATGCCAAGCTGGAAGGACTCACAAGGATATTTTATGAAACAGTTGAATGTGGAGGACAAGGGAAGACCTGCCATGGAGAAACCCTGAGTACAAATTGCACTCCACATGTCCCAGCAGAAAAAGGTGCCAAAATAAATCACAGAATCCCAGACTATTCTGAGTTGGAAGGGACCCACAAGGATCATCGAGTCCAACTCTTCAGTCAATGGCCCACACAGGGGATTGAACCCATGACCTTGGCATTGTTACAGTCAAGTGTTAACCAACTGAGCTAATCTCAGGGTCAAGTCCCATGCTGAACAGTAAATGTCATCTGGGGACTGTCATACCCAGCACACTCTCAGCACAGGTCCCAATACTTTTCCCCCTTAATTTTCTTACATTTCCATGAGCAATTTTACACCGAGAAAGGTGAGCAAGTCCAAAAGCCTGAAGCAAGAACTGCAAACTGCCTGAGCATCAGAAGAACACCAAGAGAAATACAGATTCACCCAACGCTGATTCACCCAACAAAGGAAAGAAAAGCCTGGCTGATAAAAGATTACTCTCATTTCCCAGGTCCCTCAGAGCTGTGGGACTCTGCCTTTCCCTGCCCAGCCAGTGCCCCTGCCAGTGCCAGGTACTCACGTTGGCCACCCTTCCCCTGTGGACACAGTGAAGAGCGTGAGCAGAGCCCACAGCACGTTGTCATAGTGGAACTCGTATTTCTTCCACTCCCTGGGCTGTGCCTCCACCTCATCTTTTTCATAATCCAGGTACTGACCCCTGGGAAGAAGAAAAATTCAGAGCAAATGAGGGCATTAAAGCAAATCAGCCATTTGTGATGAGTCACGGAGGAGCATCGAGAAGCACAGTGTGACTGTGCTGGGGATGAAAGACAAAGGGACAGCCCCCGGGCTTGACAGAAGTCAAGGCCAATTTCTGAGCCATTTTTAGCCACAGAGACTGGATCTGAGGTCTAGACATGAAAGAAATTGTAATGAGGGCATTCATTCATTCATTAAGCAAAGCCAGCAATTAACAGCTGGTCCCTAAATCGTCTGACCCCACAGAAAACTCTGCTCCTTGAAAAAGTCTCTGGTTCCTCCTTCAGGGTTGGATCTAACTCTGCAATGGGTCCAGCTTTCAGGGGATGAGGGACCTGGAGAGCTCCCCCTCCAACCTACACTTCTGTGTAACCTCCCATTTCCTCCTGTAATATCCTCCCATCATTCCAAGGAAGTGCTGCAGTGACAGCCCCTGTGACTGCTGAGATGCCACCAGGGACATGCCCTGAAGGGACAAGGCAGCAGGAGAGGGACAGGCAGAGCTGGGCAGTGCTGAGGATGTGCTTTGGGTGCCAAGAAAAAAGGCAAATGAGGAAGGTAACACACCTTGAGCCTGCTGCAAAGGGCAGAGCAGGACAGGGCTTTTAAGATATTCAATATTGTCCCTTCTCTCGCTAATTAGGAGCTCTTTAACTTCCTACGCTTCTCATTATTTATTCACTCTGTTTTTCTAATTCATGTGAGTTCTAAGAATCAAGGCAACAGGTAGAAAGAGGAGTCACACCATGAAAAGCCCTTTTCTTAAAAAGCCCACCTGGGAAAGGAGCTGATCCCCCTCTGTCCTTAAGCACTTGGGGAAGTATTTGCTGGATCAGAGCCAGGAATGGCCCAGGAAAAAAGGGAATTCACCTCCAGGTGACTGTGCTCAAAGTGCTGCTCTTACTTACAGGAGACCATGGGACACTCTGGGGAGCTGCTGCTGGAGGAGAAAGGCTGCTCCCCACCCTACCCCTGCCCCCAGCTGTACCTGCAGTCCTTCTCCAGCTCCTTGGACTCGTCAGTGCAGTAGAAGAATCTGCCCTTGAAGAGCTGCACAGCAATGACAGCAAAAATGAACATGAAGAGCATGTAAACGATGAGGATGTTGAGGACGTTCTTCAGGGAGTTCACCACACAGTCAAAGACAGCCTGGGGAGGGAGGACAGCAAGGTCAAGGGCTTGGAAGAAAGGAGAAGTTCATCCAGCATCTTGGTGTCCATCCCACCACACTTGATACACTCATGGAATCACTGGTTTGGGGTGGAAGGGACCTTAAAGGTCATCTCATTCCACCCCCTGCTATGGGCAGGGACACCTTCCACCAGCCCAGGGTATTCCAAGCCCTGTCCAACCTGGCCTTGGACACTTCCAGGGATGGGACATCCACAGCTTCTCTGGGAATTCCACTCTAGCCCCTCACCACCCCCCAGGGAAAAAATTCTTCCCATCATTTTATCTAAATCTCTCTCCCCTGGGAGTCATTCCCCACCCCACAGCCCAGGGACGGCTTCAAGGACTTGCACACCAAGGGTTTGACCAAGAGGCAAACACATCTACAAGCTGGGAGAAGTAACCCCAGCTCCTTCATCTCCTGCTTTCCTGGCAAGTTTGGCTGTGCCACTGAAGTTTCTGGTGTTGCCCATAAAATTTATAACCACAATCACAGCTTGGCAGGATAAATATTGGCCCTAGACAAACATTCCCACGGCAATTTATGAAATAAAAATTGTACTTGTGTTCATTTTGCTCCCAGTGGAGAGGTAAAAACTGTTTGAATAACAGGGAAAAATATACCAGATACAAACCAAATGCTTGGAATATTTTTCTAAAGAACTGTCTATCAAAATTAAGTGTGCCCAACCCAGTGAGCTCGTGTCACTTCTGAACTGCCTGCAAAGGACTCCTCAAATACATTTATTGCTTGGTTATTAGTCCCTGACTCATTATTATGAGTAATTGGCAGTTTAATTTTAGTCAGAGAAGTTTGTCATAATAATAGAAATAGAGTGGCCTTGCTGCCCAAACTCAGGGTTTGTACAATCCTGCTCCTGTTTCTGTGCATGGCAGTGAATAATTCACAAAATCATGCACAAAATTATTCCCATGGCAGTGAATAATTCACAAAATCATGCACAAAATTATTCCCATGGCAGTGAATAATTCACAAAATCACACTCCTGATGCAACCCAGAACCCCTGAATTCAAACACTGGGCTATCCCTGCTCAGCCCATAAATCCTGCTGATTGTTACACACAAGGAAAAAAAAATGAAATTATATTGAAGACTTTTAATTATAAAATCATGGAATTGTTTCGGTTGGAGAAGATCTCCAAGATCATCAAGTCCAACCATTCCCCAGCACTGCCCCGTGTCCCCAAGTGCCCTGGAAGGGGTCAGATACTGCTGACTATTTTTTTTTTAACCTCAGAGCTTTACATTTTAAATTTCTTCCCCAAATGAAGACCATTCTCTGCATTGTTCAACATTAATGCTCCTTATCTTTTCAGAGAAATGTTAGTGTGCCTAAAATCCAAATTATTTCAGTGGGCAAGGACAAAAGCAAACCTGGAGAAGAGCTGACCCTCATTTTGATGTGAAAACAGGAGTTGCCTCAGACAGTCTCAGCCATTGCTTTTTCCCCATCTCTCACAGAATATTCCACAGGAAACCTCAGAAGTTATTGAATTTAACTCCTGCCATTCTCTGCTGGAGCTCAAAGTGTTGGGGAGATGGTGTTGAGTGAGTAACCAGAGGCCTCTGGGTTGATTTTATTTGGCAGCTCAGTGTTCTGGAGGTGAAAAGGCACAGCTCCAAACCCCTGCACTATGGATTATTTACTACAAAGATGGGCAGATTACAACTCCTCACACAGCAGTGACATTTCTCTCCTGACAGCCCCTGGAAAACCCTGCAATATTCATGGGAAGTTCTCCAGGGAAAGTCACACACTTCAAGCCCCATTTTCTCCTGTATCGTTTCTAAGAGCATCCCACTTATGTACCATAATTTAATTTATTTGAGGAGTGGTTTTTTTTTCCTTTCCCTTTTTTAGAAGCTTTATTTTCCTGTGGCTTCACAGCAATGCATAACATTGCCCACAATGTTTGCAAAAGAAACAAGTGTTTGACATTTGCTAAACATCTGCACAGCTATTTTTGCTAATCTGGCAAAGAGATTAATTGCAACCAAATCAAAGCAACAGAAATAACTTGGGTTGAGTCCATCAGCTTGGAGCAGTCGCAAAGCTGCAGAGAAGGGAAATGTGGGGTGATTTTCTAACCTTTAGTTTTGGCAGCCTTTTGATGGTTTTCAGAGGTCTGAGGACCCGCAGAACTCGCAGAGACTTGATGGTGTTGATGTCCTTGCCTTTGGTTCCTCTGCAAGGGAGAAAAGGCACAAGAACAAGAGGGAATCATTTGGTCCTCAGCTCACCAACTCGGATATTTAGAGGTCCCCAGTGTGGGTTTGGTGGTGGAACTGGTTTGGTGTGGGGGTGTTTTGACAGGGTTTTGGGTCCATCCTCACCGTGGCTGCAAGTGAGACATGTCCATCAGCACAGAGGAGAAGGCAGTGGGCAGGACATGGTCCTGGCAGTGCTCAGCCACAGGAGCCTTCACTTCCTTCCAGCTACTCACCAAGCTTCCCCCAGCAACTGGGACCCTTCCACAGCCAGGCAGCAGCTCCTGGTGCAGCCTCCAGCAGAGGAGGCTCAGCACATCCATCCCATTCCCAGGAGAAGGGACAAAGTGCCACTTGGCTCTCCCTCCTCCCAAGCAGCTGAGTGAGGCAGGAGGGGGTTTCTCTGGCAGGATCATTGTGCCCAGAGGGAACAGGAGCCTTCCTGGGGAGGGCCAGAGCTCTCCTGCTCCTCCTCTCCTGCATCCTTGAGTGTCACTTGGAGGACATGCTCCCAAACCCATGCAGGGCCATGTAATATTGCAGTATATTACATGCCTGGACAGTGCTGGGAAAACCTTCCCCTTTGGCATGCAGGTGCTGCAAGTCACACTGGGGGGTTTAGGTTTGGTTAAAACTGAGTGCAAGGCTTGAGAATGTTCCTCTTGTTAACACTGAGAGGGTTTTAGGGCAAGGACAGAGTTCCTTTCCTCGTGCACTTCCAAAACAAAGACACAGTTACATCTTCTTCCAACCCAACAGCAAAACAATGACATTCCCCTTCATTTCATATGGAGTGAAAAATGGGATGGAAATCTGTAATAACAGAGTTTAGTTCATGAGTGTGGGTTTGGGTCTGAGACTGTACTGGGGTCACACAGGTGGGAATGAAGAACATGTGGAACAGATGCTGCTACACCTGCCCTGTGCTGTCCCAGCTGGTTCCTTCTCCAAGAGGAAAGGTGTGGAAGTCCAAGTGCCCCAAGAGATGCCCAGGAGGTTTGGGCAGGGCCTACAGAGCTCCCCCAACCCTCTGCCCCCCAGCCCTCCACACTGAGCTAAGGGAGAACCACCAAGAGTGCAGAACCCACCCAGTTTGGGGGTGACTGACCCTGCTCAGCCCTGCAAAGAGTCTTTTTGCAATCAACCCACTGCCAAAGGACTGAGAACTCCCCACCAACACTGAGCTCCTCAATACCAACAACCTGAACCCAGGAACACACATTCCCACCTCCTCTCCAGCCCCTTTCTCCAATTACCAGGCACTGCAGTTCTCCTGAGAGCCAACAAGCTGTGAGATACAGGATTTTTTGGAGGCCCATGGGTTGCATCCCAGTCACATCTACATTGAACACAAACTGCCTTTCCAAAGGATTTATAGGAGGAGAGGGGGAACAGGATGCAGAGGTACCCCCTCTCCCTCACTCATCTTTCAGGGCTGCTCTAGGGCCATTTGAACCCATCCCAGATGGATCCTGACTGCTGGCATGGCTGGAAATCCAAGTCATGGAGCTAATTCTCACAGGGGAACAGCACTGAGTTAATGCCACAAAACATCTATTATATATTTAAAAGAAATAATGTTTGAGTCTCATTAGAAACCCTTTAATCTGTTCTAGATGAAGCAGACACTGCCAACAGAGCTTTTACTGGCTTCCTTTTCAGGTTTTAGCAGAGCTGAAGGTCTGGCCTGTGCTTGGCTTTGCATATTTGCTTTTAACTCATCAACTCCCAGCAAGAACCATCCCTGCCATGGTCTCTGGAGCCACCTCCATGTCACCAGGGCCTCCAGATGGGCCTCCAAACTGCAGCTCAGCTGCTCCAAGGGAGCCTTAGCACTGCAAAATAGTTTGTTCAGCCTCTCAAGGAGGATAGTCAGAGGCAGGAGGGAAGTAGAAAGGGCAATGGGTTGTGGGGAAGGAGATACCAAAGGAGGCACCAAAGGAGATACCAAAGGAGGCACCAAAGGAGGCACCAAAGGAGGCACCAAAGGAGGCACCAAAGGAGACACCAAAGGAGACACCAAAGGAGACACCAAAGGAGATACCAAAGGAGGCACCAAAGGAGACACCAAAGGAGACACCAAAAGAGACACCAAAGGAGATACCAAAGGAGATACCAAAGGAGACACCAAAGGAGATACCAAAGGAGATACCAAAGGAGATACCACCTGGCTTGGCCAGCCTGTCCCCAGGACTGATGGTCACCCGTCCCCTTGGCTGCCCCCTCCACATGTCCCCCCATGGAAGGCCAAGCAAATGACTTACACTGCTCCATGTTTCCCAGGATTTCCCTACACAAGGAAAGCAGAGGTGAGAGAAGAGGGAAGGGGAAACACTTGAAAGCCACCTGGTTGGGGCAGGAGGAGGGAAATGAAGAGGTGGGACACCCAGCCCAGAGCAACACTCAATTCTCCACCATCCATGGCCACGTCTCTGGTTTGCAGATTAACAAACAGCCCAGAACCCCCAAACATTCCCACGTGGTGTCTGTCAGTGCTCCTGGACACCTCACTCTGCTAATTAACAACTGCACTAATGACTCAGGCAAGGGAAGTTCCAGACAACAAACTCTGCCCTGGTCCCACAGGGATGGGGAAGCAACAACTCCAGTGGGGTTTGATGTTTTTGGGGAGGTCAGACAGACCTTCTGGGGCTCTGTGGGGCAGAGGAAACTCTGCTCTTCCCTGGCATGGAGGTGTGTGGGTGAGTGCCCTGAGGGCTGGGGTGAAGGGCAGACAGCTCCACTCACACAGAATTCTTCTGCCTCAGTGAAGGACACTAAGAAGGGCTGAGTTCTTTCTTTTTTTTCTCCATTCAGGCACTTAAGCAAATAAAGAGCGTGAGCCAATTAAATGTTAATGGGATTTATGCTCTAAGCCATACAGAGAATCCTGAAAACATTCCTTGTTTCTTGTCCCAGGAAGGTTCCTGCTGTAGGACAAAGCTTTGCCAGTGGCCTGGTGCTCTGAACTAGTGATGCAAATTGCATTTTAATTAAAGGGACACTCTGCAACAATTTCAGCCTCTCAAATAAAACCCTCAGGGTTGGTTTGGGTGTTTTTAAGAACCCCCTCTACCAATCTTGGGAGGTTTTTTCACTGCTTTAATACAAAGCCAGATGTGCCACAAAATGAAAGGTCCAGATGGAAACAGGATTCAGTCAAAAGGTGTATCCAAGCACACATTTGACCTGAATATTTCTCACAACAAAAATAATTTGCTGTGGAAGGGCAAGATCTCAGCTGACTGCAGAGTAACAGCTACAAAATTCAGGGTAAAGACAGGCAGCAAACAGCAGGCCAGAGACTTGCAAAATAATAATAATAAAAAAGAATTGCATGGATAAAAAAATTGCATTAGATCAATTTTAATTGCATTAGGCCAGTTCTGTTTTTTTTTTTCCTGTGGCAGTTTGCTGCTCGATTATTTAAAACATTCAAAACATTTTAAAAGAGCTTTGCAAACCCTTTTGGTTTTCTCCCCTTTAATAAATCAAAGAGCCTTTAAAAATTCAAGAGCTCTGTGGAATGGAAGCTCCTTGTTTCTGTTGCTCCTGCCAGCAGCTCTGATTTCACACACCATGGGCTTCTCAGAATCGTGGCATCAAAAATTCCGAGCAGGGTGGAGCCTCCTGTGATTGCCCCAAAGCCCCAAGGCAGAGAGTGAATTCCTCCTCTGCCCAGGAAAGGAGGTCACAGCACTCTGCCCAAACACAAAGCCACCCTTTTCCTGGCTCTAAAAGCTCTGCTTTCCTCGAGAGAAGAGAGAATGGAGGACCTAATTAATTCCCTGGAGCACAGCAGAGACCTTTCTTTGCATCCTTTCTTTGCATCCTTTCTGCAGTGGGGGAGCCCCCCGAAGCCCCTGCCCTGCTTGGCATGAATCACAATCATAGAATGGATTGGGTTGGAAAAGACCTCCAAGATCATCAAGTCCAACCCTTGGGCCAACTCCAGTCCCGTCACCAGATCATGGCACTCAGTGCCACGGCCAAGCTCACTTTAAAAACCTCCAGGGATGGGGAATCCACCCCCTCTCTGGGCAGCCCATTCCAATCCCTCAGCACTCTCTCTGCAAAGAATTTCTTCCTGATATTCAACTTAAACCTCCCCTGGCAGAGCTTGAGCCCCCCGTGCCCCCTTGTCCTATTGCTGAGTGCCTGGGAGAAGAGACCAACCCCCACCTGGCCACAACTTCCCTGATGTGGCACTTCCAGACAGTGCTGAGGTCACCTCTCAGCCTCCTCTTCTCCAGCACAAACACCCCCAGCTCCCTCAGCCTCTCCCCACAGCACTTGTGCTCCACTCCCTTCTCCAGCCTCGTTGCTCTTCTCTGGCCCCGCTCCAGCCCCTCAATCTCTTGCCTCAACTCAGGGGCCCACAACTCAACACAACACTCAAGGTGTGGCCTCCCCAAGGCAGAGGCCAGGGGAAGGCTCACTGCCCTGGGCCTGCTGGCCACGCTACTTTGGATCCAGGCCAGGATGCCATTGGCCTTCTTGGCCACCTGGGCACACTCTTGGCTCCTCTTGAGCTTCCTGTCCCTCAGTCCCCCCAGGTCCCTTTCTGCCCTGCTTGGTATGAGGGCACAGATGGCACAGCTGCCTCCCACCCTGTCCTCAAAGCTGCACTGCACTTCCAGCAGAATTGCCACCTCCCTGCAGAGGGTTAAATACAACTTTTGGAACCTCCTTCTTGACAAGTTGCCTCTCAAAAAGCCCTTTGCACTCTGGCAAAGGCCTCTCCCCAGAGTCAGAGCTGGGTTGCCCTGCCCAGGCTGCTCTAAGTTAGTCCTGAAGCTTCTTTGGGGGTTAAATCCTCTAAAAGAGAATAAAATTCCTTCTTTAAACCTAATCCTTCAGATTTCCATTCAACTCACCCATCAGTGCTGCACCCACCGAGTCACCCCCTCAAATCCTTTCTCTACAAATACACCTTGCAATGTGTTTTTTTCTGCCTCTCTGGTCAAGACTCTCTTAAACAAAATCGGGATGGATGAGGATTGTTAAAGGAAAATACATTTCACTGGATAATGGGGAGTAAAAGGATCAATGGGATGGGTGGAGCATGGCTCATTTCCATGGTGGAGAGTGTTGGACAGGCAAAACAGTGCAGGAAGAGACAGCAAGAACATATTACCCCATGAAACTCCTACAGGGAGATTCCAGCAAGGAGAAGACAAAGAAAGAGCAGAGTCAATGACAAACAGAAACATCAGGCTGTACAGTGCCCCCCTGGCCCACAACCACCACTCAGCATCCACCAGCAGAAATAAATAAATTCCAGATGTGCCTTCACCCCCCCTGACATTGGGGAGATGGAACCTCCACTCTTCGGCAAACGCAGTTTGTTTTCTCCAGGAGCATCAGGACATTTTGTGCATCTCAACCACTTTGTGCTGTTGCAAACCCACCCAGACCAGTATTTTACACCTGGATTTTGATAACAAATTGGCCTGGTTTGCTTTAAACTCCTTTATTTCTATTTCCCTAAAGACTAAAACATGTCTGTGCGTTTGGGGCATGTTTATCTCTATAAAAATAAAGGAACTTCTCTTTGAAATGCATTGCTGAATGGAAGGCATTAATTTATCAGCATCAGTGTTATTGTTTCTAGCATCCCTCTAGGGGCTTTTTTTAAATGCATGTATTTATTTTTTAATATTTTAATTAATTTATATGTATTTTTTTAACTACAGTTGAGCACAAACCAGCTTCTAAAGAGCAGAAAATAGACCACTAACTGGTTGGAGAGGCTGAGATGGGCTTTATGAATCTTGCAGCAATGACTGATAGAATCTCATCTGCTTAAATAAACTCAGGCTGTTGCAATATTCCAGCTGGAAGCATTTCAGGGAGCTCTGTTATTCCAAGGTTTTTAGTGATGTGTCTGTTCAGCAGGAGGTTCATTCACATCCCCTTCAGTGGCCACCAAGGAGGTCAAGAACAGGAATTAAATCCCACCTTTCAGGGGCAAACAAACTGGTCACACCCACATTAAATGTATTTCTAGAGATAAATTGTGGGGTAACAGCACTAGAAAAATCCAGCTAATGAAACAACAGAGATTATCCAGTTGATTCTCCAAAAATTCATTTCCAGGATTATCCAAATTCAGTGTGTCTGTCCAAGGGTTGGGGCAAACACAGGACTCTGCACCCAGTTTGCGTCTCAGACCTGTTTTTATTCGTAACTGGAACAGACGGCAAATAATTTCCTGGGAATTTCTGAATTTCCAGCTCTTGGGGAAGATCAGAGATAACTCCAAGTATTCCCTGAATTGGATGGCAACACTCCCTGCCTTCTGAAACAGAGCAGAGAGTACAGAAATCATCCAAATCACAGAAAAAAAACTCCAATTTTTCCAAGTCTCCCAAGAGGTTTGTTTGACTTTAACCTGGCAGACAGTAACTAGGCAGGTTTTATTCCTTCCCTGGCAAATTGCTGCTCAGGGTTCACCCAAAGGGTAAAACAGAAGCACCTTCAGGCACTTTATAAAGCAAAGGCAGGGCATGAAAAATTAATTTATTTAGAGCCTGATGAGGTGCTGGTAAATATTCATGGCCCAAACCTGAGCAATAGAAAAGCTGAGCATGAAAAGCCTCCAAAAGATTAAAAATTATTCATTTTAATGCAGAACTTGACCAAAAGAAAATCTTTTTTTTTTTCAAGGCAGAGCCTGGTGTTTGTCCTCCCAGCACATGGAGTTGTTCTGAAGGGCTCCCAAAATGCTCCAAGTCTGTCCTGAAAGTTTGAATTCCTGATGGGAAGAGGGAAATTCTCCTGGAACTGCAGACCTGGGGGGAAGATTGTTTTGCAAACTAATCCTTATTTTTCTTTCCTACTTGTCTTCAATTCAAAGGAACTTTTTTAAATCTCTTCAATTCAAAAGAGCTCCATTAAGTTCCTAAATGCCTTTTTTTTTAAGTAAGTTTTTGTTTAGTCTGGCCACATCCA
>VWZD01000676.1:57334-102055 GCA_013396695.1 Sakesphorus luctuosus
GTCAAGATCATCTCCTTCTTCAGTCCCTCCTCTTATTGCTCTTTTTTTTTTTTTAATCCAGCATTTACTATGAAAAATAGAAGATTTCAAAGACAAATCTTAATATGGAAGGAATTTTGACACCTCAGAATATGAAAAATTCCTGAGAAATATTCCAGGCCAAAGGATCCAGTAAGTTTTTGTGCTGAAAAAAAAAACAAAACCAAAAAACCCAACAAAAGAACCCAACCAAACAAACAAAAAACCAAAAAAAAAAAAACCCCAAACAACAACAAAATCAACAAAAAACCACCNGAAAAGCCTCCAAAAGATTAAAAATTATTCATTTTAATGCAGAACTTGACCAAAAGAAAATCTTTTTTTTTTTCAAGGCAGAGCCTGGTGTTTGTCCTCCCAGCACATGGAGTTGTTCTGAAGGGCTCCCAAAATGCTCCAAGTCTGTCCTGAAAGTTTGAATTCCTGATGGGAAGAGGGAAATTCTCCTGGAACTGCAGACCTGGGGGGAAGATTGTTTTGCAAACTAATCCTTATTTTTCTTTCCTACTTGTCTTCAATTCAAAGGAACTTTTTTAAATCTCTTCAATTCAAAAGAGCTCCATTAAGTTCCTAAATGCCTTTTTTTTTTTAAGTAAGTTTTTGTTTAGTCTGGCCACATCCAGCTCTAAAAGCTGCTCTAAACCCAGGGAAACTAAACCCCACACCTGTCTAGTCAGGCTTAAAAAGCAGCTTGGGGTTGGATATTAAATTTTAGATAATTAAGACATTTCCCAGCCCAGCAGTTCCATCTCAAGTTTGCTTTTAACAGAGCACTCACTGAGGTCCTCCAAAAACCTGATTTCTAAGGAAAAGTGTTTAAAGGCAGGGCAGAATCCCTTGGAAAAACTTGTGTTGGACATGAATTTCTCAAAAAAAAAAATTAATTGATTAATTAATAAAAAAGTAAATAATTATACATAATAAATAATTATTTAATTATGTAATTTAAGGTAATAATTGTGGAGGATCAGGCAGGGAAAGTCCAGATTCAAATATCTCCAAGTGTCACTTCTCAACTGGCTCAAAAATCAAACCAACAATGTCAAGATCANAAAAAACACACACAAAAAAAATCAACCAAAAAACCCACAAAAAACCCAACCATACAAAAAAAACCCCAAAACCATTTTCCACCAGCAGAGCAGAGAAGGAGATGAGGCTTCAAAATTCCTGTCAGTTTAAAACAGACAAGCCACACTCCTGTGGTTCCCTGACAAAGGTGAAAGCTTTTCTCATTAGCAAATAAACCAGTGCTAATTCTCATTAGCAGGTGAAACAATCTCCTCTCCTCTAATCATGTGTAGACAAACAGGTGAGTGGAGTCTGCTGAACATTCCTAGAATTGCTCAGGGCTAATTTAGCAGAGGATTAAACTGTTTTCCAGGCTCTTTCCAGGTCACCTCCTGCTGTTTCTCAGGAAACAAGCCCAGAAATACAGGTGGAAAATTCCCTTCCATCATCCAGCTTTGAGCTCCCCAAGTTCTGAAGAACCTGCATTGCTCTTCCTCTGGTTGTTTCTGAGAGAAAGGCTCAAAATCTTCAGTTTTAAGCAGCAATTCTTCTGCGTCTGCTGCTCAAAAAATCTTCCATGACATTAAAGAAGCACTTGGAATGTTGTTTAATATCATAAATAGAAATCTGTGTTTGGGAGAGGGAGCAACGAACCTTAAAAATGGAAATATAAGTTTCCTGAATGAGAAAGGAGAAAAGAGGAGAGAAACACCAAGGTCTGTGAACCAGAAATATCCACAACTCCAGAAATAATGTTTGCAAAGAGTTCACTGAGTTATCAGCTGATTTCATTAACTACTTTCTCATGGTAAGAGCAATTCTAACAAGCATTGCCTGCAGACACTGCACTGCCACAAACTGTTACAGTATGTTCTTGAAAAGAACTTGGCCAAACAGTCACAAAAATCTTGGCTTCACATTTGAGTGAACAGCGAGTGGACTTTCCCCTAAAGCTGGAGAATTTTCAAGAGGTTCAACAACACAAATTCAGTTGGGTTGAGTTTTTTTTTCTTCCCCATGAAAAAAAAAAAAGAAGAAACTGAGGATTTGGCTGAGAAATGGGGTCACAAATATTGCGTATCAATATAACCAGGTCCTGCCCCCCCTGGGATCATTCCCCAGAATTTGGGATGTTGAGGGACAGGTACTTACGAGAAGGCAAATGCCACCAAGGCCCCACTGACCACAATGAAGTCCAGGATGTTCCACAGGTCACGGAAATAGGAGCCAGGGTGGAGCAACAGCCCCAGGTCAATCATCTGGAGAGGAAACACATGGAAAGAAAAGAGTTTTAATAAAACTTGCACCTAATCAGCACTCCCAAGGTACAGGAGGATGTTCTTGATTAGATGACCCATCACAAACTCTTCTTCAGGGCAATCTGGAGATACTTGGCCAAGCTGCTCCTCTCTCAGGCACAGAGGGCTCTGCCAAAACCAAAGCTCAGGTCAAGAAACCAGAACCAAGAGCTCCAGAAACAAGGACAGCCACTGCGAGGAAAGATTCTCTGCACAGACAGGCATTAATGCAGGTTTTATTCTGCATTAATCCATATTTTATTCTGCATTAATCCTGGTTTTATTCTGCATTAATTGAGGTTTTATTCTGCATTAATCCTGGTTTTATTCTGCATTAATTTAGGTTTTATTCTGCATTAATGCAGGTTTTATTCTGCATTAATCCAGGTTTTTATTTTGCATTAACCCAGGGTTTATTCTGCATCTCTTTTGTATCTCTCTCTGACAGTACAACCTGTCTCCTTCCTCAGCTCGGGGATAAATCCTGACTTGATCAGGATTGGGCTTTCCTGGAAGTTGCTGCCCCACAGTCTCAGCCAAACCTGTCACTCTGCTCAGTAAAGAAAAGATAAATCTCAATTTTTGAGACATGACAACAAGAATGAGTCGCTCTGAATATTCCTGAGCTGCACCAAAGGAGAAGGGAAGGATCAGAAAGGTCTGTCAGCCCACACATATCTGGCTTTTTTTTTATCCTCTCACACAGCCACAGCTTCCAAGGAGAACTTTATTTTCCTCCATGAATTGTGAGATTAAAGAATCCAGGAGAACATCTGGTGACATCTGAGAGCTGTTCCCATCACTGCCATTCAAGGAGCTCTGTCCTGCTCCACCTTCTCTCCAACCTCCCAGATGAAGAGGAATGGAAATCTAAAAGAGGAGGAATCTTTCTGCTTGGAAAACTTCTTACCTTGATCACCATCTCGAAGGTGAAGACACCTGTAAATATGTAATCCAAGTATTTCAGAGCCTAAAGGGGAAAGAGAAATGTCTGTTAGGGAGGGCCACACATGAAATAACACAGGAGCAAAGAGTAAAACAGCTATTCCAGCAGTGGTTTCTTTGCTGTGATGGGTGAATATGATCTGACAGGAGCTTTTCAAACTGTTCAGGCACAAAATTTAAATCTGCTTTAAAACAGCTGCCTTAAAGAGCAACATTTTTCCCAGTCCTTGCCAGACTCCACCCAAGGGTGGCTTCAGCGCACCTGCATTTTTGGCAGATTTAACAAGAGAAAATAAGGATTTCAAAGTGAAATCTCTGAATTTCCTTTCCTAGACAGCTTGTTCAGCAGCCCCTCTGCAGCAGCCCATGTTTATCTTCTCCAGCTGATGACAATATAATTAGAGACCTCAGGAGAGCAAGAGAATGATTAAATCCTTTTTGGAGAACTGATTCCACACTTATTAAGGATGAGGAAGAGAGATTGCTCACAGCCCCTTCAGCTCATTCCTGAGGTGGGGATTCATGGATCCTCCTCTGGAAAAAGCTGATCCTGAGCAGAGGACGCCAGGCCAGGCCCCTGCTGAGCTCTGCCCTGGGCCAGCTCAGCTCCTTCTTGTGTCCAAGGGCTGGGTGGGCTCTGAGTCCTTCATGCAATGCCAGTCCCTGAAGGTCTCCCAGATTTTAATCAAGTCTGTGCATGGGATGCACTTAATTAATGGAATATTACAGAATTACACACAGTTGGGAATCAATATAGATCCAGAATCACAGAGTTTGGAAAAGACCTCCAGGATCATCAAGACCAACCTTTGACCCAATACCCCCATGTTGCAAAGTGCCACATTTCCAACCCCTGGCCCTGCACAGACACCTCAACAATCCCACCCTGTCCCCCAAGAGCGTTGACCAAACCCTCCTGGAGCTCTGGCAGCCTTGGGGCTGTGCCCACTGCCCTGAGGAGCCTGGTCAGTGCCCACCACCCTCTGGGAGAGGAGCCTTTCCCTGAGATCCAAACTATTTGGATAATGGACCAAGCCCATATGAGTGTGTTATCCAAGCAAGCTCCAGTTCTGCACATGCCAGTTCCCTGGAGATGGACATGTCACGTGCTGGGAGGAGCAGAGCAACTTCCTTCTGGCCACTGAAAGATGGGCTGATTGCAATGGGATAGAGTTCACCAAGGCCAAGTGCAGGTCCTGCCCTTTGGCCACCCCAAGCCCTGCAGCGCTCCAGGCTGGGCACAGAGTGGCTGGAGAGCAGCCAGGCAGAAAGGGACCTGGGGGGACTGAGGGACAGGAAGCTCAAGAGGAGCCAAGAGTGTGCCCAGGTGGCCAAGAAGGCCAATGGCATCCTGGCCTGGATCCAAAGTAGCGTGGCCAGCAGGCCCAGGGCAGTGAGCCTTCCCCTGGCCTCTGCCTTGGGGAGGCCACACCTTGAGTGTTGTGTTGAGTTGTGGGCCCCTGAGTTGAGGCAAGAGATTGAGGGGCTGGAGCGGGGCCAGAGAAGAGCAACGAGGCTGGAGAAGGGAGTGGAGCACAAGTGCTGTGGGGAGAGGCTGAGGGAGCTGGGGGTGTTTGTGCTGGAGAAGAGGAGGCTGAGAGGTGACCTCAGCACTGTCTGGAAGTGCCTGAAGGGAAGTTGTGGCCAGGTGGGGGTTGGTCTCTTCTCCCAGGCACTCAGCAATAGGACAAGGGGGCACGGGGGGCTCAAGCTCTGCCAGGGGAAATTGAAGTTGGAGAGCAGAAAAAACTTCTTTGCAGAGAGAGTGCTCAGGGATTGGAATGGGCTGCCCAGAGAGGGGGTGGATTCCCCATCCCTGGAGGTTTTTCAGCTGAGCTTGGCCGTGGCACTGAGTGCCATGATCTGGTAAAGGGACTGGAGTTGGCCCAAGGGTTGGACTGGATGATCTCAGAGGCCTTTTCCAACCCAGCTGATTCTGTGATTCTGTGTTGGTTGGTACTCACATCATTCCTGGGGGACTCAGCCTGCACAGGGTCCTCTGCAGCCAGGGCGATGCTGCTCAGGGCGATGACGATCAGAATGACCATCTCAAAGTAGCGCAGGTTGACGATGTAGTGGAAGAGACGTCGAATCCTGGGGGCAAAATAAGGACACAGGAAGGTGATCAGAGTGGCATCAAAGACTGGCACAGGGCCAAGGATCCTCAGGGACATCACCTTCAGGAGTGCTCAGGCATTGGAATGGGCTGCCCAGAGAGGGGGTGGATTCCCCATCCCTGGAGGTTTTTAACCTGAGCTTGGCCGTGGCACTGAGTGCCATGATCTGGTGACGGGACTGGAGTTGGCCCAAGGGTTGGACTTGATGATCTCAGAGGTCTTTTCCAACCCAATCCATTCTATGATTCCATGATTCCTGTTGCAATAATGGGAATAAAATAAACAAACAATGGGTTTAAATTCCATTTTGCAACAGATCTGTGGGGAGATTTCAACTCAGAGATTTATACACCTCTGCAAAGCAATGGCATCTCTTTATCTCTCTATTTATCTCTCTGTGTTTTTATTCCTCTCTCTCTCTATCTCTCAAAAGGGCACTGAGAGCTTTCAGGCCTTCAGACTTGGTTCTGCAAATTCTGTTTGTCTGCTCCCCCGTCCTTCTCCCTTTGAACTCACAGGTTTAACAGCCTGTGAGTTCAAAACAAGGCTTGAAATCCTTTTAATATCAACTAATCCCTTTAAAACGGAGACACAGGCACTTTGAGACTCAGCTGAAACTGCATTTGTAGCTGAGTATTGTTCCTCCCAGTCTCTCCTTGCCAAGTCCCTCTGCCTTCACTTTAAGATCCACTTCTTAAGCTGCACAAATACTTTTACACTAATATATTTGATTACTTCAACCTAATCTTTTTATTCCCAAATTGTGCTCAAGAAAAGTGACAAATGCATCAATTTCTAAGCAATGCCAAACTATTCACAACTTTCAGCTCGTAACTCTCTCTGACCACAGTCCACAAACCTTTAACTGCACAGAGGGCTCTACATTTGCACCATATTTGTCAGCTGATTAAAGGACTTGGGTTCTGCCTTAGAATCAAATTGCATATTTAACTCACCAACAACTTGGTTATCTGAGAATGTATTCCAGTTGCTATATCCCATTTTCTCTAAGCAAATATCTGAATAGTTAGAATTAAAGTCTATTTTTCCCTTCTGCTTCCATATTCCTTCTCTTTGGATCGCTGATGGATTAAGAACGAAAAAAGAGTTACAAATGCCTGGGAAAAAGAACTGATAGGAAATAACCTGAAGAAAAATGCTTTTTGTGGATCCTTTAGCTCTGCTTATCAACCTGACAGAAGAAGATTATCATCTACATGCTCCATGAATCCACAGAAGGCAAAGGCAACATCTCCAATCCCATTTGTAGCCGTAACTCTTGCATCAAACTCGATTCATCAAAGGCATAACAAGGCTCTATTTTTAGATCTCCATCACTCACACCCAGCAGGGAGATGTGGCAGATTTGTAAACTGCCAGAAGTGCTTGAGCAATCACTGAGAGGGGGGGTGGCACTGCCAAAGCAATGCCTTTCCTTTGTGCTGCTCTGCCCCCCTTTGCCCCCTGGCACCACCTGGGCCATGTGTGCCCAGCAGGGTTGGAAGGGATGGCACCATCACAGCATTTCATCTCCCAGACAGCAGAAAGACCTCTCTGGAGAAGTCCACCAGCCCAAACACCTGAGGGCATCCAGCTGGGGCTGCATCTCACCCAGAGGAGTTCAAACAAGCTGCTGGCATTCCTGGAGTTTGGGCTGTGTCATGTTATTCCCCCTTGGCCCTGTGGTAGAACATTGTTTTTCCCCAGTGAACTTTTGTTTTTCCAGTGGTCTGTTAGGACAGTTTTTGGGGGAGGGAGTGTGTGAGCTGGAGAAAACTGCAGGGCAGCTGAAACAATCCCCCAGATCCTGGACTGTGGGGCTCAGAAGGTCCTAAGTGTGGGATGAGGTGAGAGGAAACAAGCAGATATATGGAAGGAAAAAGTCTTGTTGCTTCTTTGTCTGCCCAGGCCACCCCTCAGACCCTGCTGGGACCATCTCACTCCCCACTCCACAGACATTCTGCAGCTAAAGCTCATTTTAGGTGGTCACTCCACAACAAAAAGACTTGAGCTACCCAATATCAGGGAAATATTATGTCCTTATCCAGCCAGACAAGCTCCATAATTCCAGTCTGGCTCCCCAGGGCAGTGGGCACAGCCCCAACAGCTCCAGCAGCATTTGGACAACACTGAGAGACAGGGTGGGATTGTTGGGGTGTCTGTGCAGGGCCAGGGGTTGGACTGGATGATCCCTGTGGGTCCCTCCAGCTCAGGATATTGTGTGATTCCATGATTTTATTCAGCCTGCCCAGTGTCCAGGGGTGCCAGGCTGTGGCTTGCACCACAGATGCTTTTCTGATGCCAAATATGAGGTTGTTTTGTCCAACTGCCAGTCAGGATGTCACAGTCCTGAGGAGCACAAGGTGTAGGAGAATCCACTTTTCTCTTTTATGAGGTGCCAAAAACCAGGCCTGAGTTCCCTGTTTGTATCTGAGCATAAACCTCAGGGAGAAGCTCAAGACTCTACAAGAAGCCCACCTGAGCCAGAGGAAAACAACCACCTCTGCTCCTGGAAGATCTCCAGGTTGGGAGAAGTTTCAAATGCCCCTCAGGATGACTCTCAGCCCTTCATGCCACAACTGTGACAAGCCCTGCTGGTCCCCTGAGGTCCTGCAGCCTCCAGAGGGACCACTCAGTGTTTCCAGGCTCTGGGCACAAAGCTCCCCACGAGGCAGGGACACCTGAAGTGGAAGGAATTCCATAATCCTGGTGGACCTCACAAGGTGCACTCTCAGCCTGAGCAAAGGGTCTTGTTTTCCCACAGAAAGTTCTCACTGGTGTGAAGGTGCTTGTATGGAAAGAAGAGTTGGCATCAACCCAGTGCCCACCAGCTACTCAGTGACAGCCCAAACTCCCATCCTTGGGTCAGAAGGGATGTTTGGGGCTCATTCCCAGGAAAGTCCAGCTGAGCAGCAGCATCTGGTCCATATTTATTTAATATCTCAATGTGTTTGACTGGCAGAGATGGAGCTCAAAGTACAGAATATGCTGAGTTGGAAGGGACCCACCAGGATCATCAAGTCCAAACCCTGGCCCTGCACAGGAACATCCCCAAGAGTCACACCCTGTGCCCAAAAGTATCATCCAGTATCAACATAAAAAGAAAAGACTGCAGCAAAATGTAACATAGTACAGCCTTTTGTTCTCCACAAGTTATTAAAAATCCTGTGTTTATTAACACAAAGAATTACACCAAAATCAATGTAACAAAACATAAATATTCTGAAACAGTTCCAGTAGATTTGAAAATAAGAAAAAAGTAGTCAAGACTTAATTTTTTAGGCATTCTATTATTTCTGTGCAGAGGCATTTGCTGGATTGTTGGCTTCAAAGAATGAGAAAAGAACAAATCTTGGGGTATATTGGGAATTTAGATACATAAATCCAGCTCTTATGGTACAAGCCATCATGTAAAGGTATAGAATAACACTCAGTAGGTTAAAACTTGGTTGTAATCATAAAATCACAGAATCACAGAATGGTTTGGGTTGGAAAAGAACTCTGAGATCATCAAGTCCAACCCTTGGGCCAACTCCAGTCCCGTCACCAGATCATGGCACTCAGTGCCACGGCCAAGCTCANTGTGTGGGCCATTGACTGAAGAGCTGGACTTGATGATCCTTGTGGGTCCCTTCCAACTCAGAACAGTCTGTGATTCTGTCATTCTGTGACCATAATGCTACTGAAATTTAGGAGTGTTCCTGCTCTATAAGGCAGAGGTGGAGTGGGGAGAACTTACGGGTTTGTAGGACTCAGGATGAACATGGAGCTGTAAGGCAAGATTGGTTTAGGCCCATTTTTAGTCAGGTCATCCACATCTTTCTTCTCCTCTGCTTTGCTTTCAAAGTCAACGTTGTTCACTGAAAAGGGAGGGAAGAGAGAGGAGAGAGTTAAAATTGCATGCACAGCCTTCCCCAGGAGGCTCCTGCAGCAGCTGGATATGCAAACAGTGCAGCTGGGAGAGCAAACAGCCTTTGGAGATGTTGATTAAACGTGATGAACAATCATTTGATTATTATCCCTGCTACTCACTCTGGTGTGAGACACAATTCCACCCCACAACTGCTGTGCTGATGAACAAGAGATCTCAAACAGCCAGGAAATGAAGCTGCTCAGTGCAGGCAAACAAAGAAAGCAGGCACTTATTTATCCAGGAGCTGCCAAAAGTGGGGATGGAAAACCCATTTCAAACAGCACAAATTTGAAGGAGGGAGGATCAGTGAGGGATCCTTTGAGAGAAAACAAAAAGACAGGATGTCTGAGCAGCCTCTTAATTCTGTATCTTCTGCCAGAGATCAGGAGCATGATGGGCTTTGGAATGTGGAGAAGAGCAAATTCATAGATGAGCCTTAATAATTTGAGGGCTAGAACTGTTGAACTTCCCAGCATTAGGAAAAGAGGCCTAAAAGGGGCTTCTTGGATTCCCTAAATCTGTGCCAACAGATGCAGCTCAGTTTTGTCCGAGCTCCCCATGTGTAAAGGTGTCAAGCTCCATTTCACATCACATTTTTAACTTCCACGACCTCCTGCTCTAAGATTGTTCCAAACCTCCCTTCCAAAGGTTGGAAATTCTCCAGTTTTCATCAGAATTTTCCTTGCAGTGGGTTTATAGGAGAAGTTACTGAGGATAATTTCCAATCTATGAACTGGAAAACATTTTGTGCTGCAAATAGATAGATATACAGAGTATTCTTAGATAGATATACAGAGTCATCCATTAATTCCCAGGACCTGGAGTTCACAAACCCCACCCCTTAGAATGTAGTAGGTTCAGGGCTTTTATTACTTTTTATTTCATTTTGCAAGGAAATGACAGTCCTTTGTGTGTGTGAGTGACATGTTCAATAAACTCTTTATTGTATCTCCAGCCAGATAGTGAGGAAATGGCCAGGAAAGATAAACTGTGATTGACAGGGAGTCAGCATTGCAATATAGTAAAATTACCACTTAAGAAAAAAAAAATAAAAGGAAAGGCAAGTTTTGTGACTGCCAACACAGTGAAAAAGCACAGAGAGCTCCTGCTTTTGGCTGTGCCTTTTGGAAAGCAGAGTGCTGACAGCCTGCAGGCTAAATTGGACCTCTTGGATTTCACACTGCCATTCTCCTGGGCATCCCCAGCTCTCAAGATTTCTCCAGGTTGTTCCTACTCTGCCAGGGATCAGCCCCAGGCTGGTGGCTGGGCAGCTTCAGGGCACATCATGGGCACTAAACCCATGCTGACAGACCCAAGGCAAAGAGCTCTGGAGAACAGGCTCAGTCTGACAGAATCTGCTCAAACTGATAGGCAGAGGATTGCCCCAAGCTCTGCAGTGCCAGGAACCCAGAGCAGCAGGATCACTAAGGGGGTGGTGGCCAGAAGGACCTGCTGCTCCACAGTGGGGTCAGCCAAAGAGCCAAGAAGTGGGAAGAATCCATTCTGAGGGCCTCAATGCAATGCCATCACCTTCCCTGCCCTTGCTGGGGGGTCTGTGGCTGGTCAGCACCCCGGGGTGCCAGGGGAACCATAAGCCATCCCTGCTGGAGCAGGAGCTTTCAGCACAGCAGCAGAGGAAGGGGATGAAGGAAGAGGAGCTGCTCCTGTGCTCACCACAGGCTGGGGCTGGTTTGCTGCACAAGCTGCTGATTTTCCCGCTCAGTTCTTACATTTCACTGGTTTTCCTGCCCCTTCATCTTTCTCTTATGCAAAACCAGGATGTTTTCTGGCTGAGCCATGTCCAGGGAACCTCATGTGGTGTTTCCAGAGCCACCAGCTGAGCCAGGAACTTGTTCTGTGTTCCTGCAGGCTGCCTGAACTGGAGAGCCTGGAGTTGGCCCAAGGGTTGGACTTGATGATCTCAGAGGTCTTTTCCAACCCAATCCATTCTATGATTCTGTGATCAACAACTTCACCTGTCTGTCTCTTGTGAAAATGCTGGTGGCCAGGAGAGCCACCAGCTGAGCCAGGAACCCATCTTGAGTAGAGGAACCAGGAACCCATCTTGTAGAACCTGTATCAACAAGTTCTCCTACCTACCTCTTGTGGCCAGGAGAGCCCCCACCACCCACTGTGTGCTGCCCCCTCCTTGCAAAGTCAGCTCTTTCCTGGCAATACCACAGCAGAAAAAGCCTGGAGAGCAAGGCACTCACTTGGTATGACAGTGGTTTCCCCCGGGGGGGCTGTGATGGTGACGGGGATGTTCACAGTGGTGGTTTTGTCCAGCGGTGGTTGAATCATCCTCGTCACGTTCTTCTGGTTGTCGGCATCTTCTGGCTGCTCAGGCACCTTCTGCAGGTACGTGCTGGGCAGGGTGTGCACAGGGACACTCACACTGCCACTGGCCTCAATCTCACACTGGTTCTCCCTAAGGCAGAAAAGCAGGTTTGGGTATGATACCGAAGGGGGGTTTGATTTTTGATTTTCAGATTTCGTAGATTTTAGGAACACAGTAGCTGTAGATTTTTAGTGGGTTAGTATTTCTAGCTTAAGTTTAATGTCTGGATAGACTGGAGAGATGGGCTGATTGCAATGGGCTGGAGTTCAACAAGGCCAAGTGCAGGTCCTGCCCTTTGGCCACCCCAAGCCCTGCAGCGCTCCAGGCTGGGCACAGAGTGGCTGGAGAGCAGCCAGGCAGAAAGGGACCTGGGGGGACTGAGGGACAGGAAGCTCAAGAGGAGCCAAGAGTGTGCCCAGGTGGCCAAGAAGGCCAATGGCATCCTGGCCTGGATGCAAAGTAGCGTGGCCAGCAGGCCCAGGGCAGTGAGCCTTCCCCTGGCCTCTGCCTTGGGGAGGCCACACCTGGAGTGTTGTGTTGAGTTCTGGGCCCCTGAGTTGAGGGAACAGATTGAGGGGCTGGAGCGGGGCCAGAGAAGAGCAACGAGGCTGGAGAAGGGAGTGGAGCACAAGTGCTGTGGGGAGAGGCTGAGGGAGCTGGGGGTGTTTGTGCTGGAGAAGAGGAGGCTCAGAGGTGACCTCAGCACTGTCTGGAACTGCCTGAAGGGAAGTTGTGGCCAGGTGGGGGTTGGTCTCTTCTCCCAGGCACTCAGCAATAGGACAAGGGGGCACGGGGGGCTCAAGCTCTGCCAGGGGAAATTGAAGTTGGAGAGCAGAAAAAACTTCTTTGCAGAGAGAGTGCTGAGGGATTGGAATGGGCTGCCCAGAGAGGGGGTGGATTCCCCATCCCTGGAGGTTTTTCAGGTGAGCTTGGCCGTGGCACTGAGTGCCATGATCTGGTGACAGGACTGGAGTTGGCCCAAGGGCTGGACTTGATGATCTCGGAGGTCTTTTCCAACCCTATCCATTCAATGATTCTTTGATTCTAAGAAGGATTCACAGAACTCGTGTAGCTGATGCTGCATCTTTTGCTGGGTTTCACCACCACAGCCTGCAGGACAACTCAGAGATAGCACAGGATGGGACCTTGTCCTCTGAGACCTCCTGGGCCAACATCCAAGCACAGCATTAAGATGGACTGTGCCACTGACTGTCACTTTATTCAGTTTAATGAGCCTCATAACTGAGGTTCATAAAGGACCATGTGGCACTTGCATGGAGCAGTGACATTACCCACCCAGCATCAGCTGCTTTCTGAATGACACTCTGCTCCTTCATGGTCTCCTGAGGCCTTACTGAAATTTGGTGACTCTCTGTTGCAGTCCTAACCCCCTCTGTCAGCAGCTAAAGAGCTCCTGCTTTCCTCTGCAGCAGCAGCTCCACTTCACTGAGCTGGAAAGTCAGCCTGTGCACATGAGCAAACTAAACAGCATGCAAAGTGTTTGGAAATTCAGCTGAAAGGAAGATAATACAGACAGGAAAATTATTATCTCAGTGCCACTCACAGCTCTCTACGGTGACATGAACTCTCTTCTAAAGAATCCCAGTGCAATTCCTTTTCCATTGGACTAATAAAGCTGAAAAGGCAATCTATCCTTCTTTATTAACTACTGCAAATGCTCCACCAGTGCTATTTTTCTCACTTGACTTACATAAGAATTAAACCAAATGGGAGACATCGTTGTCCTTAATGGAAGGAGCCACGTGCTCTAACAACTGGTGATGCAGCTGAGAGGCTCAGCATTCAAGAGGAAAATCAAAGGGCTGGGAGCAAGACTGGGTGGAATTTTTAAAAAATGTCCCTCAGAAACTTCTTCTGGAGGCCGTAAAATTCTCTGCTCTGCGTTCTGTCCCAGAAGGTCTAGTGAGTTATTTACATCAGAGATATTTCCTTCCTTAAACCTGGTTCTGGGGTGGACTGAAATCACCTTTGGGAGCCTCTGTCGTTAACTCAGAGAGAGTTATGAGCTGAAAGTTGGGAATAGTTTGGGACAGCTTAGAAATTGAAGTATTTGCCACTATTCCTGGCCACAAGTTGGGAATAAAAAGATTAGGTTGAAGTAATCAAATGTGTTAGTGTAAAGTGTTTGTGCAGCTTAGAAAGTGGATCTCAGTGAAGGCAAAAGAATTTGTGCAGCTTAGAAAGTGGATCTCAGTGAGGGCAGAGGGACTTGGCAAGGGAGAGATTGGGAGGAACAATTCTCAGCTACAAAGGCACTCTCGAGCCAAACAGGTTGTGGTGAGAGCTGGTGTGAGCACAAGGACCGCAGGGAATGCCCCGGGGAGGGGCACAGGTCATGTCCTGGCACACATCTGGGTACCACGGCCCCTGAGCCACCCCGGGGAGGGGGCACAGGTCATGTCCTGGCACACATCTGGGTACCACGGCCCCTGAGCCACCCCGGGGAGGGGGCACAGGTCATGTCCTGGCACACATCTGGGTACCACGGCCCCTGAGCCACCCCGGGGAGGGACACAGGTCATGTCCTGGCACACATCTGGGTACCAACTCCCCTGTGCCACCCCAGGGACGAGCCCCACCACTCACTTGGGCTGGTGGTTGCGCTGCTCCTTCTCTCCAGCCTCGCCCTCCTTCTCCGCGTCCTCCCTCTCCTCCACCGCCTCGTAGGTGGACAGCGCCCTGTTCCTGAGCCTGTGCCGCCTGTGGGGCTCCTCTCCGTTCTCCGCCTTGCCCTCTCCATCCCTGTGCCCGGAGCGGGACCCTCCGCGGTGGCGGGAGCGCCGCTCGGGGCGGGCACCGTTGGCGGCTCCGTTGCCGTCCTTGCCCTGGCGCTCCGTCGAGTGCCGGTGCGTGCGGTGCCTTCTGTGCTCCTTCTCACCGCCCTCCTCCACCGAGCCTCGCCGGTGGTGCCTCTTCCCACCCTCCTGCCCCCTGTTCCGCTCGCTTTTCCCTTCCTTGCTGCCGCCTTCCACCTCCTTGCTGCGGCTGCGGTGCTGCCGGTGTCTCTCCTCCTTGGTGGTGGCGGCGCCGGGTTCGCCGCTCTCCTCCTTGGGCACATCGCCCTTCTCCTGCTCTCCAAGTTTTTCCTTATCCCGGTGCCGGTGATGCTTCCTCGGCGCTTCTGCCCCATCGGCGGGGCTCACTTTGGGGTGCTCCACCACCTCCTGCACGTCTCCGGGGCTCAGCTTGTTGATGTTGTTCCTGCCTTCGCTCCTGGGCTCCACCACCAGCGGCCGGTCCAGGTGTGTCTTCATGTCGGGCCTGATGTGCAGGGTGGTGGCGTAGCGGACCCGCTCCTCGGGGTCCAGCTCGTTGTACAGAGCCTCGCAGCTCGCTCGGAAGTTGTGCATCCGGATCTGACTCGTCCTCTGCTCCCAAACCGACTTGGATTTGGAGGAATTCTGCTGCTTGCTGGGGAGGGGAGGAATGGGAAAAGTTAACATCTCAATTCACATCAATTCCCCAAGTAGGAACCAAAAAAAAAAAAAAAGGGAAATTTTCAGCCAGGATGGGGAATTAGAGGGTTGAACCAAAGGAATTACAGGAATGGAGAGAGGAGAATATGAGCAGGGGAAGCCAGCAGGATCACCAGGGTTAGTTTGCCCACACAGGCACCATGAGACCAGCGCTCTGGAAAGGTGTTATTACCTTCAGTTCTCAAATGTGGAAGCATCAGGGAGAGTTTGAAGGACTGAAGTATCAGCACACAAAAATCACACACCCAAGCCAGAGCTTGGAAAGAGCCCACAAAGCTGCCCACAGTGAACAGCACCTTTGTCCCCACCTGGAAACATCTTGATGAGCAGATTAGTGGGGAGCAAATGAAGTTATATTGGCAGGAAGAGTGTGGGGAAGTCACTGAAGTCCAACCCTTGGCCCTGCACAGACACCCCAACAATCCCACCCTGTCCCTCAGAGCATCATCCAAACCCTCCTGGAGCTCTGGCAGCCTTGGGGCTGTGCCCACCGCCCTGGGGAGCCTGGTCAGTGCCCACCACCCTCTGGGGGAAGAGCCTTTCCCTGAGATCCAACCTGACCCTGCCCTGGCACAGCTCCAGCCATTCCCTGGGTGCTGTCCCTGCCCTGACACAGCTCCAGCCATTCCCTGGGTGCTGTCCCTGGTCCCCACAGAGCAGAACTCAGTGCCTGCCCCTCCTCTGCCCCTGCCAAGGAAGCTGGAACTGCAATAAGGTCTCCCCTGGTGACCCCTGGCACAAGGATGACCACCCTCCTCACAGTGGGAAACAACTGTCCAGTTCTTTTTGGTTCAACATCATGAAAGATGGAAATGTTCTCACTCATCAGCAGGTTTGCTTGGTTTTAGAAGGAATTGATGAGCAACATGAAAATCCTCTGACTGGCCAGACCTCCTGCCCAGTACAAGGATTTCCCACGTGCTCTTTGTCGGCAGCTCAGCAGAGATGGGCACAGAGAGATGGAGCTGCCTGGGCTGGGCATCCTCTGGGACGGGTGGGTTCCTTGGTCTGCTCCAGATCCAGCTCTGCTAAACCCAACTGGGTTCCACAACTGAACCTCCTCATCAGCTCAGGGGAACAAAGCAGCCTGGGGACACACATGTGCCTGTCTGAGCTCCCTGAGCCCCAAACCTCCTTTCTCAGGGAACATTTTTCACTCCATAATGACAGTCCCTGGGGTTGGGACTGGCTTTTGCTCTGTATTCTGATTAACCAGAGCAAACTGACAGCACTGAGGTGATTAGTTGGGAAAGTGTCCTTGTGTTGACTGAAGCCTTCAATTCATCTGTAGCTCCAGAGCACAAAGAGCACAACCACCTGCTCCCTGTGCTCCAGCCTGTGCTCCATTTCCATGGGACCACACAGGGCTGGGACACAAAGCCCCAACCTCCCTGCAGAGACTGCCCAAAAGTAAAACACACAGGAGATCATCAGGCAGCTTCCAAGGACAGAGCCTGTCATTCAGTGCCCTTGCTGGACCCAACCAAGCCAAATTATAATGAAAATCTCCTAAATAAGACTGGGTGGAAGGAGGGAGGTTGAGGACACAGTGCAGAGACACTCAGAACCTGCCAGCTTTGACACAAGAGGTGTAACTCCAGGAGAGATTTTTTTAGTTGTGTTTCAGCTACACCAAGAACTTAAATCAGCCTTTAAATTGCCACTGAGGTGCTAAAGCTTCCACTGTGCATCAGTCCTGGCTGACTGAAAGGTGCTGCCAGGGAGATACACCCTGAGAACCTGCAGAAAGCAGGCAGTGCACGTATTAATGGAGCCTGTTCTGCTCCAACCCCTTCCTGAGAACAGGCACTGTCATTACAGGCTCGGATTTCTCAGCACCTCGAAATGAGCTTCATCCTTAATGCTGACACAAGTAGGGGAGGAGACTGCCAAAAACTCCAGCCTCAGCCACCTGCTGCCTTGGGCTGCTAACAAGTCAAGAGCAGGAGGTTCAGAAGCAATGAAGAGGAGGCTCAGAGGCGACCTCAGCACTGTCTAGAACTGCCTGAAGGGAAGTTCTAGCCAGTTGGGGGTTGGTCTCTTCTCCCAGGCACTCAGCAATAGGACAAGGGGGCACGGGGGGCTCAAGCTCTGCCAGGGGAAATTGAAGTTGGAGAGCAGAAAAAACTTCTTTGCAGAGAGAGTGCTCAGGCATTGGAATGGGCTGCCCAGAGAGGGGGTGGATTCCCCATCCCTGGAGGTTTTTCAGCTGAGCTTGGCCGTGGCACTGAGTGCCATGATCTGGTAAAGGGACTGGAGTTGGCCCAAGGGTTGGACTTGATGATCTTGGAGGTATTTTCCAACCCAATCCATTCTATGAATGGCTCTATCCTTTCCTTGTTCTGCAGGGAAAGACACTTAAAAATGGAAAAAATAAAAAAAAAAAAAGCAAATCAGAAATATATGAAGAGCAGCAAAAATACACTGAGGGAAAAGCAGAGCTCGTTATCGTACCCAAACCAGAGAGGGCATCAGTGCCAGGGCACATCAGACCTGCTGCAGGGGAGGGAGGGCAGCAAAACATCAGAGCAGGCAGGTCCCTCTGGGGACAGCAGTTGGGGCTCTCAGAGCCAAAGCAGCAGCAGCAGCAGCAGCAGGAGGGAAAGTGTCATCTGCTTGTCCAACTGCATTTGTCTGGCTCTGGCTCTCTGCAAGTTCCCACAGCAACTGAGGAGCAGAGGTGACAGCTCCTCCTCTCCTGTTGCTCCACTGGCCCTGGGCACAGAGCTCTGGAGGTGATTTATGGCCCACCAGGAATGTCACCTTAAAGCAGAGCACAGTTTCCTTCCATGTGCCTGTGAGGGTACAGAGCAGACACAACCCAAGCAGTTTGGGGAAGGGATGGGAAAACATCAACACGGCAAAAATGATTTTCTTTGCTTCCCCCCCTCATGTGGTGCATTTAATTATGCATGAACAGGGACAGACACAACCCAGCTACAGCACAAACATGGCATGGCTTGTCCAAACTGGGAAAAAAGTGAACCTTTGTGATAACAGATATTTATTCCACAAGAAAAAAAAAAACCTCTATGTATTTATGGAGCCAACTCCTTATGTGAAACCTTCTTTGCTGCTTAAAATCCCTCTGAATCCATTAAGAGAATTGGCCTGTAAATCACTTCTGACTTGCAGACATAGCACAAACATTGCTGATAATTTACTGGCTTTCCAATTCCTTCCCATCCCTATTTTGTGTCTCCAGAATATGTTGAACCCTTTGAAAGGTGCTGGCACTGTATTCAGTTTTCAGCTCCTCTAGGCTTGACATCTTGTAGTAGATAATGCTGCTAATACCAACTCCACTGGTTTGGCTTGGATTAAGAAGCCACCAAACAACTCCTGCCTGTGGCTGGAGAGAAAACCACACAATTCATGTAGAATCAAATACAATTCATATTAATGAAGCAGCGGCTCATATTGGTTTAAGTCAAAAAAATGCAGCCAGTGTGGGCATTCAGGAAAGGAAAGCCTATTTTTAGTCATATTCTGATCTTAGGCTGCTCCTTAATGATGAAAGATTTTGTTGCCATAACCTTTCAAACCATTGCTTGAGTTAATGGCAAACCTTAAAGTTTTGTTTTAGTAAATAATGAATGAAAGCTGACTATGAAGAACACAATAATTTGATGTTAAAATACCCACAGATTAGGCTGTGGGTATGAGAGAGTGTGTTCTGATGACAGAAAAAAAAGGGAATTTCTTGTTAAAATACAATTGCACAAAACCTCTCCATTACAATCTGATTTTCTGTTCCTAAACTCAGAGTTCATCAGCTCTCCACGTTTCCATATTCCACCTGGAACACACCAAGGAACTTTTCAGTTTGGGGCAGGCACACCCATGGCAGAGTGTTCTGGCCCTCTCTTGGATTTGATAAAAGAATTTTCTTTCAGATGAACTCCCCATTTGCTTTGCCAGTGACCCAAGAGCTGCTGCTTGGATGGTTCAGCTCCTCCTGTCCCTCCTGAGCTCCCTCAGGAGATGCTCTGAGCTCTCCCACTGAGCTGCTGCATCACACACACCTTGTCCTGGGCTCTGTGATGCTGCAGAAACCCCTGCCCAGTCCCTTCCAATATCATCCTTGAATTTGATTTTGGGTTTATAAACCAGAATTTTTCATCTGGCAGTTTCTCAGCAAGAAACCTTTTTTCTTTCTTAATATTTCTCCCCACATTAGCTCGAAACTTTAAATTATTGTGGTCAAAGCCTGTAAATCACACCCTTATCTCCAGAAACCTGCCACTGAAATTTGAAATGCCTGTCAGGGTGTCACTGGGGCTGGTTTCTTAGATCAACAAAGATCACCAAATGCCATATTTAGATGGGTTTTTCCAACATGATACTCCTTGGATCAAATTCCTACGCAGCTTTCCTGTTCTTTTGGACCATTTGGAGAACTTCAGCTGCAGGATGTGCTGAACCAGGTAAGCTGAGGTGTTAGAGGGGGACAGAGCTGAACAGCCCCTGGGGCTTTGGAGAGCAGCTGAGCTCGTGTGGTCAGTGTGGAGCCAGAAGGTTCACAGAACCAGACTGGTTTGGGTTGGAAGAGACCATAAAGATCACCCAGTGCCCCCCCCTGCCATGGGCAGGGACACCTCCCACCAGCCCAGGTTGCTCCAAGCCCTGTCCAGCCTGACCTTGGACACTTCCAGGGATGGGGCAGCCACAGCTGCTCTGGGCACCTGTGCCAGGGCCTGCCCACCCTCCCAGGGAAGAATTCCTTCCAATATCCCATCTAACTCTGCCCTCTGGCAGTGGGAAGCCATTCCCTTGTCCTGTCCCTCCATCCCTTGTCCCAAGTCCCTCTCCAGCTCCCCTGGAGCCCCTTCAGGCTCTGGAAGGGGCTCACAGGTCTCCTTGGATTCCTTCTCTTCTCCAGGTGAACACCCCCAGCTCTCCCAGTCTGGCTCCAGAGAAGGGGGGCTCCAGCTCCTGGATCATCTTGGTTAAAACTTGGTTGTAACAATGCCAAGGCCATGGGTTCAACCCCTGTGTGGGCCCTTGACTTAAGAGTTGGACTCGATGATCCCTGTGGGTCCTCCCAACTCAGAACAGTCTGTGACTCCTCCAGAAGCTCCATGGCCAGCCCAGAGCTGGACACAGAACCCCAGGTGGGACCTCCCCAGAGTGACTGCAGGAGTTTCCAAGCCCAGGACAGAGCCAGCCCTTTGCTGTCCCTCCCCTGAGGTGTCTGTGGCCACAATTCCCCAGGAACAGTAAAACAATTCCAAACTGCTGCCTTGTGGTGACAGCCGAGCCCTGGTTTGTGTCCAGCTCTGAGAGGATGCAAAGCTCAGCCAAACGAAGGCTTCCTGGGGTTAACAGAGCCAAAATTTCCTGGTTTCATAGAATCATAGAATGGATTGGGTTGGAAAAGCCCTCCGAGATCATCAAGTCCAACCCTTGGGCCAACTCCACTCCCTTTACCAGATCATGGCACTCAGTGCCACGGCCAAGCTCAGCTGAAAAACCTCCAGGGATGGGGAATCCACCCCCTCTCTGGGCAGCCCATTCCAATGCCTGAGCACTCTCTCTGCAAAGAAGTTTTTTCTGCTCTCCAACTTCAATTTCCCCTGGCAGAGCTTGAGCCCCCCGTGCCCCCTTGTCCTATTGCTGAGTGCCTGGGAGAAGAGACCAACCCCCACCTGGCCACAACTTCCCTGATGTGGCACTTCCAGACAGTGCTGAGGTCACCTCTCAGCCTCCTCTTCTCCAGCACAAACACACCCAGCTCCCTCAGCCTCTCCCCACAGCACTTGTGCTCCACTCCCTTCTCCAGCCTCGTTGCTCTTCTCATCTCAGTTGGGTTGGAAAAGGCCTCTGAGATCATAAAGTCCAACCCTTGATCCAACCCCACTGTGATCACCAGCCCAGGGCACAGAGTGCCCTGGGCTGGTGATCACAGTGGGGTTGGATCAAGACATGGTGGATTCTCTGTCCCTGGAGGTGTTTAAGAGGACACTCAGTGCCACATCCAGTCCCTTCTCCAGCCTCGTTGCTCTTCTCTGGCCCCGCTCCAGCCCCTCAAGATCTTTCCTGACCTGAGGGGCCCAGAACTGAACACAACACTCAAGGTGTGTGGTTTCTGCTGGAGTTTTTCATCCCTGCATGATTTCACTCAGCCACAACTCACCGCCCTCCCCGGTGCTCTCACAAGAAGAACTTTCTGATTGTTTTCTGTGAAAGCACATCACAGAAATCTGAATATAAGGGTTAGCTTTGCACACACTCTGATCTGAAGGAAATGCCTGAAAATATTTCTTCTGCCTCCAGTTAGATTGCTGTCCTTTAGACACAAGACCTCGAGATCTGGTTGGTATTTCAGTTATGAAGTGTGACCACATAATTGCAGGCTCAGAAATAAATAACAGGGTGAGGGAGTTGAAAGGAAAAGCAAAAAGTGGAAGTTAAAACCAGATTGTTGTGGCTTAATTTAACAAAAAATACACTGAGGTTAAACATGTGGAGCCACTGAGTTCTCCTAAACCTCAGTCAAATTACATTTATTTTAAATTATCTTTTCCCTCTGAAGTGTTGAAGCCTCACTCTCCATTCTGGTCAATGCACTTCAAAGTCCCAGCCTAAAGTCCCACCATAAACTTGGTTTTTGATAAAAACCAAGACAAAACTCATCAGGGAATGAAGTCACAGCCACTTCTTTGCATTCTGAGGATGGAAATAAAGCCCAGAGAGTGAATATACAAAAGCAAGTGATAAAGATCAAGAATAATTTGAGAGGGAAAAAAATGACAAATTCATCCTGGGAGAAGACACTGAAGGTTTTTCATTTCCCTCTGTGTGATATCAGCCTGTCTGGAGTTGGGTTTGAGCAGCACAGACAGGATGGGAGGGCTGGGGTGGGAAAGGAAACGAAGTTTTATCCTGGAAAAAAAATTGCCAGGTGCAAGTTTTGCAAAAAAAAAGAATCCCCATTTTCTGAACCACTGACTTTGCCTTTATTTACCATTGTAGGAATTGCCTTAATAACAAATAATTTACAATGTCCAAGCAATGAGTGGCACCTCTGGGTCCTGTTAGACACAACCAACCAACAACAAGACGAAGCAAACCTCAAGTTCCTGAATGCACCACTTGGGATTTCCACACCCATTGCAACAAAAGGATCCACATGAAAATCCAACCCCCCAAAACTCTTAAATCCAACACAATTATTCACTTGGCTGTGGTATTGCCTGTGTGCATATAAATGAGTTGCCAGCTTCAGTTTGTATTTTAGATAAATGCTGATCTACTTAAAGAAATAGAGCAAATCTCCATTTAATTCCCTCTCCTCAGTGAATGAAAAATGTATTTTGTGCTTCTTGCACTGTCTGTGTCATGAATTTGTTATAGCACCAAAGGCTGGAATTAGCACAAGAAAATGACTCACCTTGATTTTATTTTAATTTTTTTTTAAGAACTAGCTTAGGGATTTTGTCTCTAATTTCTTACCAATTTAGAATATTTTTTTTTAAAAATAATAATCAAAGAAAGAACATGGGAGAAAACCCAGCCCTCTGGATCTCAAAAGGTTTTGGAATAAGCTTTGTTCTTTCAGCACTGTGGCTTTGCAAATCCTGGTTCTGTGATATTAAAGACATGGGGTATTTTATACTGTTGGAGCAACCAAAGGGAGTTAAAGGAACAGGGATTTTTTTTTTTACCTTTCAAAAGCTCTTTTTGATTAGTAGATGACTGTTCAACTTCCATCTGTGCTCAGAAATTAGAGCACTTCTCTGCTCAGTGGAATCACAGCCAAACACTCCCAGTGGGCAGAACCAGAGGGAGAGAAAAGCATCCTGAACCTGTCCCAGCATTCCCCCAGGGAATGGGAATCCACTCCCCTGGCCCTGGCAGGGCTTCTTCCACTTTATCTCTTTGGATTTAAAACCACTCCCCTCATTTCTAACCACATTTACGCTGAGTAAATAAGACCTTCAGATCCTTTCACACTTCAGGAGGGTCTCTCCTGCTGCTCTCTGACCTCTGATGCTTTTCTATATTGCACAGTATTCTGGGGCTCAGGTATTTATTTAATCCAGTCATTTATTTAATCCACTTATTTAATCCAAACAAGGGGTTTGCTGGGGAAATGCTCTTTTTTTTTTGCCTCACTGACAAAAAAAATGCCCACTCAGCTCATCCATCCAAACCAGCCCTGGTTTGCATAGGAAATTACAAATTATGGCCCAGACTGTGCACAGAGATGGTGAAGAGGATGAGAAACCTCAGGCAGAGCTTTTTGCAGTACAAATTGAGCCTGTTCAGAGCACAAATGGGAGTCACATCAGCAAAAGCAGCTTCTCTGATTCTGTCTTTGGGGCTGGTGGGGGGTTTGGAAGAGACTTCAGTGCCACAGAATGGGGGCAAATCACAGAATGGATTGGGTTGGAAAAGACCTCCAAGATCATCAGGTCCAGCCCTTGGGCCAGCTCCACTCCCTTTACCAGATCATGGCACTCAGTGCCACGGCCAAGCTCACTTGAAAAACCTCCAGGGATGGGGAATCCACCCCCTCTCTGGGCAGCCCATTCCAATCCCTCAGCACTCTCTCTGCAAAGAAGTTTTTTCTGCTCTCCAACTTCAATTTCCCCTGGCAGAGCTTGAGCCCCCCGTGCCCCCTTGTCCTATTGCTGAGTGCCTGGGAGAAGAGACCAACCCCCACCTGGCCACAACTTCCCTGATGTGGCACTTCCAGACAGTGCTGAGGTCACCTCTCAGCCTCCTCTTCTCCAGCACAAACACCCCCAGCTCCCTCAGCCTCTCCCCACAGCACTTGTGCTCCACTCCCTTCTCCAGCCTTGTTGCTCTTCTCTGGCCCCGCTCCAGCCCCTCAATCTCTTGCCTCAACTCAGGGGCCCACAACTCAACACAACACTCAAGGTGAACTGAACACAATCCTCCTTCCAAAGGGATTTGAGTACCTGCACTTGGATGCCATCCTTTTGTAGGAGGCAGTTCTGCCTCTGGAAGGTTGGAAAAGGGGATGAATTCTTTATTCTTTATTTCTGGGCAAACCTTGTCTCGCTGTGGTTTGGTGCAGATTCCAGACCTGAGGAGAGGGTGGCTTGGCAGCACCTCCTCTCCATCACCCCCTTTAACATTCCCCCTCCTCCTGCCAGGCCTGGAGACCCTCAAAGGGAAGGAGAGCTCTCCCTGCCCCTCTCTGCCTGTCCAGGCTCCCCAGCAGCTGGGAATGCATTGGGAGAAATGAGTCAAACCCCACTTGCTCTGGTTTATTCCCCACATTTTTACTGTTTTGCAGCCCTGGGAGACATCAGACCTCAGCACACACACATCAAACCTGCTTTTGTTAGTCACAAACATTCAGTCTTGGTCACAGAAGCCGAACCCACATGTCACATCAGCAGATTTTTCATATAAACGGCCCCAGAACACCCAGGAAAAAAGGAAAATGTCAGGAACCAGGTGGAAAACCTCCTTTGCTTCAGCTGCTGGGGGGTTTGACTTGCACTTACTTGTCTCTCCAAAAGCATTAAAGAAGAAAGACAACATCACATGGTCAGAGGACAACCCAAAGCAGAGACACTCCCCTGGGTTGGTGAGAAGCTCAGGAGGGGTTTGGTTGCATTAGTTGGACAAGAATAACGGTATTTTCTACAAACCTGCACGGGTGCCAAAGCACACCCTGACTCACAGCACAGCCAGCAGGGTTGGTTTGTTAGGAAGCACGTGGAGTGAGTGGAAGGTTTCCACTGTGTTTGCTCAACCACAGGTCCAGAGGAGATGCCAAGGGCCTCATTTTTACAAAATCTGGAGCTTTAATTTCCAGCTCAAGAAAGTCAGAGGGCAAAAGCACAACCAACTTCCCAAGGATGTCTAGACAGAGTTTTCCAATTTAGTCTCACTTGGAGCCCCTTCCCAGGAGTTTGGTTTGAATGCCTCCTCCAAGCTTGCCCTCAAAGAGTGCACTGATGGTTCTCCTACGGAACCCAAAGTGCAAACACTGGTGGAACATCAAAGCCATCAGCCCAGTGCATAATAAACACAGAGAACAGTGACACGAGACAAACCATCAAATGTGGGGAGGTGGGAGAAGAAGGGGAAAGAGCCAAGGAAGGAATGATGGGAGGAATGAAGAGAATGGGAGAAAAATGAAGGAAAGAAAGGGAGGAGAAGTCACAGTCAATGGATGACACACGACAGAGTTGCTCACAACCAAATCACAAGCATCATATGACAATGTCCACACTTTCCAGTCCTTCCACTGGATGTTGGCTTGGAGGTTTTCCACAATGATGGCAATGATTTTGGGGGGAAAAACAAGGAGGGGCTGAAGGCATCAGGAGAAGGGGAAAGAGGGTGGTTGGTTAATATAGAGATAGAAATGACCAATCCATTCACTGAATATTGTAACAGAGAGCAACTCACGGTGAATTTACGCTGGAGACTGACGAGCTGCGAGATACAGTACCTCGAGTTTGCTTTACAAAACTGCACATGCAAAAACAAAACAAACAAAGAAAACAAAAAGTGAGAAAAGAAAAAAGGAAACAGAAACAAAACAAANGAAAAAAAAAAAAAAAAAAAAAAAAAAAAAAAAAAAAGAAGAGCAGAGAAACCATAAAAGACATCGGGAGGAGACTCATAGGCTGCGTCCTGTCGGATGGAGACGACAACGTGCACCTTGAGGGGAGACCAGGCAAGGTGTGGAAGCCACAGACACACCACCTTCTGGGCAAAGGGAGACAACCAAAAAATGGAACCAAAGGAAGGGGGGGAAATCAAAAGGTGATCCAAAAGCCACAGGGTGATCTCAGGACTTTGTGCCTCCATACTCACAGCGTGGGAGTTCTCCGTGGGCTCCTCTCCGGGACCTCAGTGAGAGGTGGGACCTCTCTCACTTTGTAGGACCTCTCTCACTTGGTAGGACCAAGTTGGGGTGGCTTTTACAAAGTGTTATGGCCAAGTGGGAGCAGTGTGCCAATTCCTGCTCTGGCCCTGTGGCACAGGGAGGGAGCTGAACATGGAGAACATGGGCTGGAGGCCACATGCTCAGCTCCAGAATGCCCCTGAGCTCCAGCAGCTGGTGCCACAAAGCTTCTCCTCAGTGCCTGCCCTTCAGAGGCACCAACCTGTGTCCTCTGACAGGGATGGGGATGTGCCTGAGCTCAGCCTGTCCAAACAGAGGGCACTGAGTCTGAAACCTGCAGCTTCAGCAGGGCAGGCCCAGAATTGAAGGAGCTTCTTTCACTTCCCAAGTCATTGTAGATTCTCCTCCATCCAGTGTTTATAAAAACACAATATATGAGGGGGGTTCTAAATATGGAAACCACTGAATTATACAGAAAAGGAGTTTATTCTGCCTTTGGCAGGGAATCTGCAGAAAACCAGGATAGGTCTTGGCCTGAGGCATTCATTTTCTCATAGTTATAAATGATCATTTTTATCAATCTACATCATTCAAAGACCTGTCCCCAAGACTGAAAATAGAATCTCTTCACCCCCTGGGGTTGCCTTTGCAGTGCAGCATTTTTTCTCCTCTTTCCATCAGACTTTTAACCTGTTAACATTCAATATTAGCACACCAGGAGGCCAATGAAAATCAGATGTCTTTTGGATATCGTATAAATAGAGGTTTAAATATACGTTGAATACAATCAATGGATTATTCCAAACAGAAAGGGAATATAAATAACACAAAATCCAGAGGTTCGGAAACATGGAATAAGAAAAATTCTGAATTCATAAAAGTTTTGCTTGAAGCAAACAAGGTGCTGAACAAGCAGGTAAAATATTCTCCCTTTCTGCAATTGTGTCATGCCAAGTGAAACAGGAGTCAAAGAGGGGTTGGCATGGATGGCCTTCTTGCTGCCAAGGACATGATTGTCTCCAAGTTGCTCAAGCTCAACCCGGGGACCTTCTTACTCCTTGGCTGGACTCTGCACCCCCAGGATGGCACCTGGACCCTGCAGAGAACAAGCCCTTGGCTGCTCCAACGGCCTCAAGCATAACTAAGACATCCCCTGGGCAGGACAGGTGGAACACTCACGATGGAGGAGAAGGTCCTGGGCTGCTCTAATGTCCCTGAGGTCAGACCCAAGCCTGTGCAACACCCTGGGGGAGCTTTGCTTTGAATGGCTGGGAGCAGAGCTCCACATCCCTGGGGTTTCTCCTCTGATCCTGCCAAGACTCCCTGTGACCAGACCAGCAGGTCCTGCAGCAGTCCAGGCTCACTCCTCTGCTCCCACTGCTGCTTTTTGGGCACCAGAAACCTGAGTTTGTGCTGGAGCTGCAGGGTGTGAAAGCACAGAGCAAAGCCACCTCCTTCTCTGAAGGAAAACACTTGAGTTCCACTTGGTACCACTTACCATCCACGAGGGACAGAGCCCAGAGGGTCTCTGGCTGTAGCTCAGTCACTGTTACACCAACAGCAAGGACAAAAAGGGAATTTAACAGGAGCAACCACAGCACCTCACACACCAACACACTCCAGGGGGAGGGAAAAAGAGAGGGAAGAAATCACAAGCCAGCAAGAAAAAAAAGAACACCTCTTCTAGTCTACACATCCCCCAGCTGGGGGTTCACACACACTTCTTGCTGGGTCCTGTTGGGTCCCCACAGCCCAGCAGAGGTGTGGGGACACACCACACAATTCCATTCCCAAGACAGAAGGAAAACATGGAGCCTCTGAGATGGAACACGTCCTGGAGACATGGAGTGATCCCCACGCCCTCCCCTCTGTCCCCAGACCTGTACAAAAGGGACAGGCAGCTCTGGGAAGTCCTGGGCAGGGATGGGATGGGCTGGGATGGGCCAGCTCTGGGTGCTCCTGGCACTTCTCTCCTGGCTTTTCTAACTTGTTCCCACGGACAACGTCCACCTGTGGGCCTGCAATTTAAGGGTCAACTGCTTTGAACAACCCAGGCAGGACCTGGAGCTGAAGAGGTGTTTGGAGGCTGGAGGGTTGTCCTGGGAAGCACAAGGAACTTTGGAGAAATGGCAGTGGGTAACCGGACCTGGGCAAGGTCTGGTGCCACATCCTTGAACTGCCTGTGCTGCTGTCCACCACATTTCATCCACCACATCTGGGAAGTTCTCCTCCCATCCAAAACTCACACCCCAAACCTGGGATTAAATCCTTTCCTGGGGTCTGCCTGTGACTGGAATTAGAAAAACCCAAACCTCCTAAGAGCACAAAAGGTTCCACTCGTTGTGACTTCAGCAGGTTCCTACAGATTCAGGATTGCTTAAAAATGGCTGTTTTAAGGCTTTTCCCAGGAAAGGGTGAGGAGAGGCCACTGGCAAACCCATGGGCTCTGGGTGCCAGGGGAGCCACATCTCGTGTCCCTCGTGTCTTGCTGGGCCAGGTGTGCCCATCACAGCCCCTTTTGTACATGCCATTGGTGCATCTCTGGCTGGAATAGAAGAGGTGGAGGAGGAACCCAAACATGGGGAGTTCGGCCAACAGGTTAAGCAAAACCAGGGGCAAAAAAGGCATGTTTGCTTTGGGGACTTTGTGTGACCCACAGGAAGGAGCCTGGTGGCTCTTCCTCCCACTGGCACCTTTACTGTGACATCCTAAAGTTCTTTGTCTTGTCATCATCCCCTTTTCTCTCCCTTCTCCATCCTGGCCACCAAGGAAGATGCACCAATGGTTTGCGTTAAAGACCCCTCGGTCTGTACAGTTGCTCAGTCCAAGAGGCTGAGTGGTCTGAATGTTGTACCACACAGAGGGGCTTCAACCACCCCCAAAACTCACCTCCAGAAACAACAAAGCAAGGAAAATGCTAAACAGAAAACAAACACAGAAATAAATCACAAAAATAAGAATGAAACAACAAGCTCAAATTAAACACGTGTTCTGTTTTCAACCAAACGTTGCAACAAGGACAAAACCAACGGTGTTAAACTTGAAAAGCCACGAAATGAAAAGGGCCCCTCAGGACAGAGTTCACCAGGTGAATAAACAAACTGAGGTCAGGCAAATTTGTCCAGGTTGGTCCCTTTGGTGGAGCAGAAGGCAAAGCACAGAGATCCTGGGAGATGGATGAAGCAGGAGCTCCAAACAAGTGCAGAATATTGGAACAGGAGCAAGAGAATTGATGCCTGGGCAGCACTGCAATGATGGGCTGGTTATTAAAAGAGATCCCCAGGACATCTATCAATCACAAACCAATCTGTGGCTCACACAGCATCCAATTCCAGGGGTGAAGGTGGAGGTGACTCTTCAGACCCTCCAAACAGCCTGACATGCAAATAAGCAACCAGCTCTGTGTGCTCAGGAAATGGCATTTTGCAACAAAGGCAATAAATGGAAGGGGTTTTTATGAAGGGAATGGCAGAGGAAAGCAGAAGATTTGGGGCAGGTAAAGTGCTGGCATGGGAAAAACAAAGGTGGAAGAGGAGATACAGGATCAGAGAATATCCTGGGGTGGATCGCACAAGGATCAACCCCTGGGAAGAACAGAGGTGGAAGAGCAGATCCAGGCTCAGAGAATAACCTGAGTTGGATCAAGGATCAACAAGGGATCAACCCACGGGAAGAAGAGTTGAAAGAGCAGATACAGGATCAGAGAAGATCCTGAGTTGGATCCCACAAGGATCAACAAGGGATCAACCCATAGAAAGAACAGAGGTGGAAGAGCAGATACAGCATCAGAGAATATACTGGGGTGGATCCCACAAGGATCAACCCCTGGGAAGAACAGAGGTGGAAGAGCAGATCCAGGCTCAGAGAATAACCTGAGTTGGATCAAGGATCAACAAGGGATCAACCCATGGGAAGAAGAGTTGAAAGAGCAGATACAGGATCAGAGAAGATCCTGAGTTGGATCCCACAAGGATCAACAAGGGATCAAAGCATGACCTTGGTGTAATTATAACCAACTGAGCTGATCTCAGGGGATGGGAAGGCCTGGAAGGAGCTCTGGGGGAGGTCCTTGATTCAGGACTGACAAGGGAAAGGCATAAAGGGCAAGCACAGCCCCTGAGCAGCCAAACAGCACAACAGCCACTCTGACTCTTCAGCAGGTTCAGCCCAGGGACAGCTTTGTCACCTCTGTGGGAGGTGGCCAAGTACACAGGAACATGAACATCGTGACTGAGGAAATGCAAGTCCCATTTTCACTGGGGCAGGGAGAGAAAATGCTGATTTATTTTCAGGACATCCATCCATGCTACAAATGCCTGTCATAGAAATTCATTGTTGGAGAAATTCATTGTCATAGAAATTCATTTTTATCTGAAAACAAAATTAAATCATAAAACTAAAAAATCATTCCTCAAGAGGAAATAAAAACACCAAGTGATGGGTAGAGCCAGCTTGGCAGCAGGTCCTTGGGAGCTCAATCCCAGTTTTTCCAGCCCTTGGTCACCACCCACTTGGTGTGTGTTTCTCAGTTCTTCATGCCCAAGTTCTCCAGGCATTTATTTGGTGTATTTCCATACCCCAAAAATCCCATTTTCAAGCCTTTTTTCACTCTTGGCATGTCCAGCTCAGACAAGACTTGCCATTGGGACAGGATCTTCTCCATCTTCAGGACCACTGTGGAGTTTGGGGGCATAAAAAGGGAAGTGATGGGGTACATTTGGGTGCCCCCTGCACTGGACAGAGAAAGGTGCTCCAAACCTGACAACTGGCACTGCTGAGCCCCTTTGAAGGTCCCAAGGGATGGATTTCTGTATAAAACAAACTGCTTTGACACGGATTCATTAAACTTGTTATGGATCACAATCCATGCATGCACCTTTTTCCAGCTCACAAAACTCCTCACTTCTCCCTTGCCTTTTCCTCTCCATCATCACCCATTTGGGCATCAACTTATTGACCTTAATGAAGGGGGGTTTTCCCCAAACTGGAGAGTAGCCCTGGGAGCATCTCAGTGGTCCTGCAGCACAGGCAAGAAGTCCCATGATGGTTGTTGGCTGATGGCCCCACACAGGAGTTCCCTGGGCAGTAGGGGTGGAAGTGATTGACCTTCCACAGTGCTCATTAAATGCTCCCAGAAATTTGGGATCTGGGCAAAATAAGCAGAAATCCACTTTGAATTGCTGTCACAAAACTGGCTCAGTCCTATTAAAACCAGGTGCAAGCTTGGTGGAAAATCACGGAATAAAGTGATTTGAAGCAATTCAAAAATGGGGTGTGAAACCTTCACTCCATTAAAGTTGGTTGTTTTTACTGCTGCTTTCTAAGAAATCACAGGCATTGTGCTGTGATTAAAAAAAAAAGAAGAAAATATTCATCATCATCTTGCATTTTAAAACAACAGTCCCAAGAAATGAGGCAAAGGACAAGAGCAACTCTCCTTTTTTGACTGTTGTAAGCAAAGGATTGTATTTGAATCCAACAAACAGGATAAACAGGAGCTGACTGAAGCAGCAATGGCAAAATAAAATGGGAAGAAGAATAAAACAGTCAAATGAATAATATTCTTTTCCTTCACACACAACAAACTGGCTCTCTTTGGCCCACTGTCTTCATTGCAGTGGATTAAACTCCCAATAACAGGGGGCTCAAGAGCTTTTCACTGAACAATGAGCAGATTCCAGTTGCATTCCAGGTATCTGGCAATAAAAGGCAACAGGAAATTTAGTTTTCTATGCCTGAGCTTCTCCAGCCCTCAGAGGTCTCCACTCCAAACGGGGTCTGGGAAACATCAGCAGCTCTCGGTAAAATGCACCAAATATTTTGGTGATGGGTTTCCTGATGTTAAAATTCCAGAAGAGTTCAACGAACCTTTAAGAAGAAATTTTTGAGTAAATCCTTCCAAGGTATCATTGTACAGAATCATAAAATGGTTTGGGTTGGAAAGGAACTTAAAGCTCATCTAGTGCCACCCCTGCCATGGGCAGGGACAGCTCCCACCAGCCCAGGTTGCTCCAAGCTCATCCAACCTGCCCTTGGACACTTCCAGGCTGGCACATCTCAAACACAGGCCCATCATCCCACAGTGACCTCAGCAACACCTGGGCAAGCATTTCCACCTCCATAGCATTGTCTGATATTTAATAGGTTGCCTTTAAATTCTCAGAGATTTTTAAAGAATAGTTCCTGCATTCTGGGCTCACCTACCTCTCATCATTAAAAATCCAAAGGGACATGTTAACACTTCACCTGGCGAAATCTATCCTGGGACAGCTTCAAAAAAAATCATTCTAAAATACAGTTATTTAGAGCAAGGCAAAAGATGAGGCATTACAAAGACAACCAAATGAAATAAATCCTTAGTTAAGCCACCAGCACTGAGTATTTGGTCACCCTAAAGCCCTGGCAGTCACAGAGATGATCCAGAAGGGCTCACAGAGTGCCATGGGATGCTCCAGTTGAACAGACACACATTGACACTGAAAAGCAGAAACCCAATGGTTCAAGTTCCCAAAGAATCAAGCAATGCTTACGCTGCTATGGAAATGTTGGCTGCAGACATGGGGCTCACTTCGGCCACTTCCTTGGCCTTCTGCAGGGCCAGCTTCTGGTTGGTGGCTTCCTCCATCTCCTCCTCATCCTACAAGAGCAATCAGAGCATCCATGGTGTGACAACAAGCAGAGCTCCCCATGGGTCCCCATGGGTGTGACCCAAAGGATCATAGAATGGATTGGGTTGGAAAAGACCTCCAAGATCATCAAGTCCAACCCTTGGGCCAGCTCCAGTCCCTTTACCAGATCATGGCACTCAGTGCCACGGCCAAGCTCACNGGCCCCACACAGGAGTTCCCTGGGCAGTAGGGGTGGAAGTGATTGACCTTCCACAGTGCTCATTAAATGCTCCCAGAAATTTGGGATCTGGGCAAAATAAGCAGAAATCCACTTTGAATTGCTGTCACAAAACTGGCTCAGTCCTATTAAAACCAGGTGCAAGCTTGGTGGAAAATCACGGAATAAAGTGATTTGAAGCAATTCAAAAATGGGGTGTGAAACCTTCACTCCATTAAAGTTGGTTGTTTTTACTGCTGCTTTCTAAGAAATCACAGGCATTGTGCTGTGATTAAAAAAAAAAGAAGAAAATATTCATCATCATCTTGCATTTTAAAACAACAGTCCCAAGAAATGAGGCAAAGGACAAGAGCAACTCTCCTTTTTTGACTGTTGTAAGCAAAGGATTGTATTTGAATCCAACAAACAGGATAAACAGGAGCTGACTGAAGCAGCAATGGCAAAATAAAATGGGAAGAAGAATAAAACAGTCAAATGAATAATATTCTTTTCCTTCACACACAACAAACTGGCTCTCTTTGGCCCACTGTCTTCATTGCAGTGGATTAAACTCCCAATAACAGGGGGCTCAAGAGCTTTTCACTGAACAATGAGCAGATTCCAGTTGCATTCCAGGTATTTGGCAATAAAAGGGAACAGGAATTTAGTTTTCTATGCCTGAGCTTCTCCAGCCCTCAGAGGTCTCCACTCCAAACGGGGTCTGGGAAACATCAGCAGCTCTCGGTAAAATGCACCAAATATTTTGGTGATGGGTTTCCTGATGTTAAAATTCCAGAAGAGTTCAACGAACCTTTAAGAAGAAATTTTTGAGTAAATCCTTCCAAGGTATCATTGTACAGAATCATAAAATGGTTTGGGTTGGAAAGGAACTTAAAGCTCATCTAGTGCCACCCCTGCCATGGGCAGGGACAGCTCCCACCAGCCCAGGTTGCTCCAAGCTCATCCAACCTGCCCTTGGACACTTCCAGGCTGGCACATCTCAAACACAGGCCCATCATCCCACAGTGACCTCAGCAACACCTGGACAAGCATTTCCACCTCCATAGCATTGTCTGATATTTAATAGGTTGCCTTTAAATTCTCAGAGATTTTTAAAGAATAGTTCCTGCATTCTGGGCTCACCTACCTCTCATCATTAAAAATCCAAAGGGACATGTTAACACTTCACCTGGCGAAATCTATCCTGGGACAGCTTCAAAAAAAATCATTCTAAAATACAGTTATTTAGAGCAAGGCAAAAGATGAGGCATTACAAAGACAACCAAATGAAATAAATCCTTAGTTAAGCCACCAGCACTGAGTATTTGGTCACCCTAAAGCCCTGGCAGTCACAGAGATGATCCAGAAGGGCTCACAGAGTGCCATGGGATGGTCCAGTTGAACAGACACACATTGACACTGAAAAGCAGAAACCCAATGGTTCAAGTTCCCAAAGAATCAAGCAATGCTTACGCTGCTATGGAAATGTTGGCTGCAGACATGGGGCTCACTTCGGCCACTTCCTTGGCCTTCTGCAGGGCCAGCTTCTGGTTGGTGGCTTCCTCCATCTCCTCCTCATCCTACAAGAGCAATCAGAGCATCCATGGTGTGACAACAAGCAGAGCTCCCCATGGGTCCCCATGGGTGTGACCCAAAGGATCATAGAATGGATTGGGTTGGAAAAGACCTCCAAGATCATCAAGTCCAACCCTTGGGCCAGCTCCAGTCCCTTTACCAGATCATGGCACTCAGTGCCACGGCCAAGCTCACCTTAAAAACCTCCAGGGATGGGGAATCCACCCCCTCTCTGGGCAGCCCATTCCAATCCCTCAGCACTCTCTCTGCAAAGAATTTGTTTCTGCTCTCCAACTTCAATTTCCCCTGGCAGAGCTTGAGCCCCCCGTGCCCCCTTGTCCTATTGCTGAGTGCCTGGGAGAAGAGACCAACCCCCACCTGGCCACAACTTCCCTGATGTGGCACTTCCAGACAGTGCTGAGGTCACCTCTCAGCCTCCTCTTCTCCAGCACAAACACCCCCAGCTCCCTCAGCCTCTCCCCACAGCACTTGTGCTCCACTCCCTTCTCCAGCCTCCTTGCTCTTCTCTGGCCCCGCTCCAGCCCCTCAATCTCTTGCCTCAACTCAGGGGCCCAGAACTGAACACAACACTCAAGGTGTGGCCTCCCCAAGGCAGAGGCCAGGGGAAGGCTCACTGCCCTGGGCCTGCTGGCCACGCTAGTTTTGATTTGTGACTGTCACTGCTGTGACACCGGGACAACTGTGGTAACTCATTAGATCTTCATAGCTTCTTGCAAGGAGATCTGGGCAGGGGTTTGGTGCAAGTGGAGATGAGAAGTGCAAGGTTGTGCCAAGTGCTGAGGGCATTTTTACTATGAGCATGTGTCCCTCACTAAGCTTTCTGGCCTCTCTGGGGTCTCCTCACTGCCCTGAGTGCTGGGGAAGGACACCAGGGCAGGGAGAGACCTGACCATGAGTGGGACAGTTCTGGGGCTCAGTGAGCCCCATTTAGCTCAGAGATTTTAAAAGCAAATTTGAGAGACAGTTGTAGATTCCACTCTGAATAAGTGAACAGGGAGAAAAACCTGCCAATACAATATATGGGAAAAAATAGAGGGGAAGGAACCCAAAGGGATTCAGGAGAGTTCCCAGAAATCAGGTTGGCAGAGTGTGAGTCAGTGGGAAGGGAAGGAGAAGGAGGAGGAGGAAGAGAAGGAGGAGGAAGAGGAAGAGGAGGAGGAGAAGGAGAAGGAGAAGGAGAAGGAGAAGGAGAAGGAGAAGGAGAAGGAGAAGGAGAAGGAGAAGGAGAAGGAGCAGAGACCTGGGGAGGGAGAGGCAGGGGTTGGAGAGCAGATTCTTTATAGACTGAAAACAAAGAGTTTGATCCTTTTTTATCCTCTCATTTCTATGAGTCATTCCTAAGAACTGGTGAGTTTTGTAACAGTCATTGGATGCTCAATCTTACGTTAAATCTGATAATTCCCTTACAGGTCACAGGGCCTGGTTAAGGTGACAAAAATTATCAAGATGCCATGATAAAAAAATCCAAATTAGCATCCCAAAGTGGAAATGTTGGGTGAAATATTGCAGTCCTGAGGCTGGAAAGCTTTGTGTCTCCCATACACAGAGGCAGCTGCCAACTGCTCCTGCTTTGCCCACTTTGTGTGCAGCACTGATCTCGATTTACAGCATTAATGTCAGGAAAGTCTCCCGAGATCATCAGACTCCTGAGTGACTTAATTGTATCCCTGGGCCATTTTGGGGTTTGCATGATCATATTTACTTAGCAGTAAATCCCTCATTCTCCAGGTATGGATATAATTGAATTACTTCTCTCTCTTCCCTCTTGTTTTGAAAGCTCTGGTGATTTTGGGGGTCATAAATAAAATTAGGCAAAAAAAAGAGTTTCTCAAGAAGCTTTCTGATTTGGCAATGCTGCTGAATCCATCAATATTTAATTACACTTTATAAACATCAACAAAGTCAGGTTTCTAAGTGTCCCTCTCAGCTGCTGAAATATTCACAAGAAAGCACTTAAAGGATTAAGCAGGAAGTAGGATGAGCTTCATTGTCCAGGAATTGTGCTGGGCCTGATCCTCTCTCAGCACATGAGAGGGATTCCCATAAATCTGGGAGCATCCCTGGCTCCAAGCTGGAGATTTATGGGAGAAAGAACAGAAACAGCTGAGCTGCTGAAAGGGAAAAAATGCCTAGAAAAAAAACCCAACCCAAACCAAAGAGGCATTAAATACATCTCTGAGCTGCACTGGGAGAGAGGAGGGATGCAGAGCCTGGTTTAGGTTGGAAGGGACCTTAAAACTCATCTTGTTCCACCCCCTGCCATGGGCAGGGACACCTTCCAACATCCCAGATTGCTCCAAGCCCTGTCCAACCTGGTCTTGGGATGGGGAATGAACCACTGCACCTTTCTAAAAGGAGAAAACCTCCTTGCCCATGGTTAGTGACCCTCCTACACTGTGGGAGTCTCTAAAGTAAAGCCTGGAAAACACACCCAGTGTGCTGGTTGTGGTGCTGCTCTGCCACTGGGGCTGATGCCATTGGATGGAGGGATGGAGGGAGGGAGGGAGGGAGGGAGGGATGAAGGGAGGGATGGATGGAGGGATGGAGGGATGGATGGAGGGATGGAGGGATTCATAGATTCATGGATGGATGGAGGGATGGATGGATGGATGGATTCATAGATTCATGGGTTCATGGATGGGTGGATGTTGCCATCACAGCTTAGAGCTCCACTGAGACCTCTCAGTTTAAGCATCAGGCAAGAAGTGCTTTGCCACTGGGACTGATGCCAATGGCAGTGGTACCAACCAAGCTGTAAGTCTTTAAGAAGGAGTCCATGCAGCAGCAGGGGAAGATGTTGGAAAATGCTTTTCACTTCAGCACAGGAGTGTCTGGGCCCAATATCTGTGGCTAATGCTTAGTTTGGTAATTATGCCAGAGATTAATGAGGCCTTGTGGTAGGTCCCTATTGCTGTGACTCATAAGGCTTGTGCCAGTTCCTGCTTCCTTATTTCCTTCTCTCAGTGATTAATGTGTCCTGGGAGAGGTCTTAGTTTGGAGGACACAGGTAGAGTGGTGGTGTAAAGAATGATTAAAGAAGTGCATCATGACCTGACCAGAGATCTGAGATACTCTCAAGGAAAGAAGATGCATCAGAAAATTCAGGACCATAAAAGGGAATTTGGGGGAATGGGAAGCACCCAAATTGCCACCACAGACCCTACTCATATGCAAATAAGTTCACTGAAGTAATTACCATTATGCATGAATTCAGGAAAGTGATGAGTTGGTAATAGAGATGTGATGAATATGTATCATTTCCTGCCTATAAACTGGGCTGTGGGGCTGCTGCTCTTGAGCGTTTTGAGGAATAATCCCCATGAATCCAGCCCTGCAACAGAGCAGTGTTGGCTTTCTAATCTAAAGTATCCAATCTAATCTAAACTGCCTGGAGAGGTTGTTTCCCAGTTCCCAGTGGCAGCAAAGGCAGGACATGATTTTATAAGTGAGAACAAGCCAGAAATAGGGCGGGGAAATAACCCCCTAATGCTGCTCAAAACCACATCTGAGTATGGTAGATGAGAAACCCAAAGTATGTGATAATACAAATATTGAGTGCAGCACTTGCAATCCTTCCTGCTCAGTGCTGAGGGTGTAAATGTTTTCTGTAGGGAATGCTCCAAAATAAACCTTCTCCATAGGGGATACTCCAAAATAAACCTTCTCCATAGGGGATACTCCCAAATAAATCTTCTCCACAGGGGATGCTCCAATATAAATCTTCTCCACAGGGGATACTCCAATATAAATCTGTACATATATATAGATACAAATCTTTGCATACAGTGTCATTTCCACCTGGAGCCAGGACCTGGCTCTCTGCCTGGGCTCAGATTTGTTTTACACCTGGGGGAAGGCAGGAAGGTTCTCACACCTTCCCTGGGTGTTCCAAACAGCCTCTGCCAGTTCCATGGGGTTGATTGGAAAATCTGAATGCTTTAATCCATCCCAAAACCTCAGCAAGGCAAGAAACACGAATGTGAGACAGCAAAAGCAGCAACACAACACCTGCCTTTGCTCATGGCACCTTCACCCAGCAGGGAGATGAGCAATGCCCCCTGCCCACTCTGTGACAGAACAAAGTCCAGAACACAAGGGAAGGATAAACCTCCAGGTGTCTCTGCAACACAAACTGGTTAAAAGGGACATGGAGTGGCTCTGGGGGAAGCCTGGCAAGGTCCAACCTGGGTTTTGGGTCACCACCTGTGCTTGGAGTTGGGAGAAATGAGGAGCTCATCCATACCTTGGTCAGCTCTTGGGCGTTTGCCAGGTTGTCCACGGCAATGGCCAAGAAGACGTTCAGGAGAGTGTCTTTGAGGGCAGCTAAGGAAAAAACTCTTCACCCAGCAAGGACAGCACCCTGTTCCCCTCCTGCTGCCACCCCTCTTCTTCTCCCACTTCCAGGACTGACCTCATGCTGTTCCCCTCCTGCTGCCACCACCCTTCTTCTCCCACTTCCAGGACAGACCCCCTGCACCTCTGCTTTGCCATCATTCCCTACTCATCCACCTCTGCCTGGAGATACCTCTGCAGCCCAGGAGGTACCAGACACCCATCTGTCTCCTCCTCAGCACCTGTTCCAGGTGGGGACACACACAGGTGGCTTTACAACACCAAGAGACACCAGAGCCCCTGGTTTTCCATCCTGGAAACCACCCCCTCTCCACACCTGCCCAGACACACACAGGATTCCACCTTCTTTCCCCCCCTCCTTGTTTACAAGGACAACCAGTGGAACTGTGGGAAATCACTCATTTGAAAGCCAATATTTGCATAATAAACACTCAAGGCCACACAAAGGTATTGGGTTCCAGGGAAAAGGAAGCTCAGTCATTGCTCTATCACAGTGCTGGGAGGAAAGTGCCCTGAATTATCCCCCCAAAGTCCACAGGACAATAAGAGCATCCTGGAGGAAACCACCCTGACTTATCCCCCCAAAGTCCACAGGACAATTAGAGCATCCTGGACATGCTCCACCCTCAGAGCTGCAGCCCCAGCTCCAGGAGGATCTGTGAGCAGGGCAGCCAACCCCAGCTAATGAGCTCTGCTGGGAAACAGCCTGTTAGTGCAGCCCAGATTGCACCAAGCCCAGCTAAAGGAGGGCAGTGCCCATGCCAGGCTGGGTCCCTCTGCAGAGCATGGCATTACATCACTGAGACATTGCATTGGCCTCTGATTATTTATTCATGGTGTATTTTCATTTTTCCACTTAATGATTTCAGCAATTGGTTGGTTTTGTTGTTGTTATTCCTGCTCTGTGTCTGCAAAACAGCCCCAAAGCAGCTGTAAATCAGGAACCTCTGCCCAGGGAAGGAGAGCAAGCAAAGCAAAACCAAATTCTGAAACTCCTCACCCAAGGAGAAAACACATTTTGCTCTTGTACAATGCCTGGTTACAGCAGAGTCCCTCTTTCCAGAGCTGTGGCCAGTTGTGTTTGTTCCTCCAAACAGGAATGGACATGAGAGTGAAGATGGTCTCAGGAGTATTGATCCCCCTGGAGATTGGAAAGGCTTTGGCAGCAAAGTTCTGCCTCTGTGTTTGCCCTGCAGTGCCCTCACCAGTGCCACACTGGGACCAGCTGCAGGGCCCCAGGGAAGATGCAGCAGTTCTAGGAAACTACTCCAGATATTTGTAGGGGTTCCAAGAATGCTGGAGAGGGACTTTGGAAAGGGATGGTCTTTAAGGACCCTTCCAACCCAAAGCATTCCATGATTTCCTGCTGGGTTGAAGTGCCCCTTGCCTTGGGCTGTGAGGGGGGAAGCAAAGCCCAGGGCAGTGCTGAGGGAGGGCAGGACTGGGGTCCAAGAGAGCTGGAGAGGGACTCTGGACAATGGATGGAAGGACAGGACAAGGGGTTTGGCTTCCCACTGCCAGAGGGCAGGGATTGATGGGATATTGGGAAGGAATCCTTCCCTGGGAGGGTGGGCAGGCCCTGGCACAGCTTGCCCAGAGAAGCTGTGGCTGCCCCATCCCTGGAAGTGTCCAAGGCCAGGTTGGACAGGGCTTGGAGCAGCCTGGGCTGGTGGGAGGTGTCCCTGCCCATGGCAGGGGGTGGAAAGGGATGGTCTTTAAGGGCCCTTCCAGCCCAAAGCAATCCATGATTTCCTGTTGGGTTGAAGTGTCCCCTGCCTTGGGCTGTGAGGGGGAAGCAAAGCCCAGGGCAGTGCTGAGGGAGGNGCTGGGAGGAAAGTGCCCTGAATTATCCCCCCAAAGTCCACAGGACAATAAGAGCATCCTGGAGGAAACCACCCTGACTTATCCCCCCAAAGTCCACAGGACAATTAGAGCATCCTGGACATGCTCCACCCTCAGAGCTGCAGCCCCAGCTCCAGGAGGATCTGTGAGCAGGGCAGCCAACCCCAGCTAATGAGCTCTGCTGGGAAACAGCCTGTTAGTGCAGCCCAGATTGCACCAAGCCCAGCTAAAGGAGGGCAGTGCCCATGCCAGGCTGGGTCCCTCTGCAGAGCATGGCATTACATCACTGAGACATTGCATTGGCCTCTGATTATTTATTCATGGTGTATTTTCATTTTTCCACTTAATGATTTCAGCAATTGGTTGGTTTTGTTGTTGTTATTCCTGCTCTGTGTCTGCAAAACAGCCCCAAAGCAGCTGTAAATCAGGAACCTCTGCCCAGGGAAGGAGAGCAAGCAAAGCAAAACCAAATTTTGAAACTCCTCACCCAAGGAGAAAACACATTTTGCTCTTGTACAATGCCTGGTTACAGCAGAGTCCCTCTTTCCAGAGCTGTGGCCAGTTGTGTTTGTTCCTCCAAACAGGAATGGACATGAGAGTGAAGATGGTCTCAGGAGTATTGATCCCCCTGGAGATTGGAAAGGCTTTGGCAGCAAAGTTCTGCCTCTGTGTTTGCCCTGCAGTGCCCTCACCAGTGCCACACTGGGACCAGCTGCAGGGCCCCAGGGAAGATGCAGCAGTTCTAGGAAACTACTCCAGATATTTGTAGGGGTTCCAAGAATGCTGGAGAGGGACTTTGGAAAGGGGTGGTCTTTAAGGACCCTTCCAACCCAAAGCATTCCATGATTTCCTGTTGGGTTGAAGTGCCCCTTGCCTTGGGCTGTGAGGGGGAAGCAAAGCCCAGGGCAGTGCTGAGGGAGGGCAGGACTGGGGTCCAAGAGAGCTGGAGAGGGACTCTGGACAATGGATGGAAGGACAGGACAAGGGGTTTGGCTTCCCACTGCCAGAGGGCAGGGATTGATGGGATATTGGGAAGGAATCCTTCCCTGGGAGGGTGGGCAGGCCCTGGCACAGCTTGCCCAGAGAAGCTGTGGCTGCCCCATCCCTGGAAGTGTCCAAGGCCAGGTTGGACAGGGCTTGGAGCAGCCTGGGCTGGTGGGAGGTGTCCCTGCCCATGGCAGGGGGTGGAAAGGGATGGTCTTTAAGGGCCCTTCCAGCCCAAAGCAATCCATGATTTCCTGTTGGGTTGAAGTGCCCCTTGCCTTGGGCTGTGAGGGGGAAGCAAAGCCCAGGGCAGTGCTGAGGGAGGGCAGGACTGGGGTCCAAGAGAGCTGGAGAGGGACTCTGGACAATGGATGGAAGGACAGGACAAGGGGTTTGGCTTCCCACTGCCAGAGGGCAGGGATTGATGGGATATTGGGAAGGAATCCTTCCCTGGGAGGGTGGGCAGGCCCTGGCACAGCTTGCCCAGAGAAGCTGTGGCTGCCCCATCCCTGGAAGTGTCCAAGGCCAGGTTGGACAGGGCTTGGAGCAGCCTGGGCTGGTGGGAGGTGTCCCTGCCCATGGCAGGGGGTGGAAAGGGATGGTCTTTAAGGGCCCTTCCAGCCCAAAGCAATCCATGATTTCCTGTTGGGTTGAAGTGTCCCCTGCCTTGGGCTGTGAGGGGGAAGCAAAGCCCAGGGCAGTGCTGAGGGAGGGCAGGACTGAGGGTGAGGATGATGAGCTGGTAGAGCCAGAAACGCCTCCTGTGAGGGAGTAGAGGTGAGGGATGAGACCCCAGGCTGTCATTAACCTGCAAGGAGACTTTGGGAAACCTTGGCCTTGGTGCCCTTCCAGTGCTTTCCATTCACCAGAAGACCCGGAGGAGGCACCTGAGCTTTGTGCACACACAGAGGAGGCAGCAGAGGTGCAAGGCTGGTTCACCAGCTGCTCTTGTCTCTCCCAAACAAGACTGTGCGCAGACCCCCTCGTGTCCTGGCAGCCTCTCCTGTTGGCTGCAGAGCCCTTGCCCCACATTGCCGTGGCACCAGGAGACTTTCCAAGGCAGCCAAGCACCAAAGCTGGCCCAAACAATGATCTCAAACCCTCTTTGCTTTCCCTCTCCAGAGCTTTGACCAAACACAATTCAGCCAAGACTTCAGAGCCAGACATTCCCATCTCTAATTCACAGGGAGATGAGTGTCTCCAGAGCCTGATGTCTGTCAGATCTGGAGCGTGGGACAGCAGGAAACAGGAGTTGTATTAATCCCTTTGGAAGCATCTGCATCCTCCCTCACTGCCAAGCCCCACGGGGGATGGCACTCAGAGCCCTGGGGTTTCTCCAGCCAGGAACCAGGTCAGCCATCAGCTTGTTCTCCATGCCATGTGACATGGGATGGAGGTTCTCACCATGTAACATGGGCTGGAGGTTCTCCATGCCATGTGACATGGGATGGAGGTTCTCACCACGTAACATGGGATGGAGGTTCTTACCATGTAACATGGGATGGAGGTTCTCACCACGTAACATGGGATGGAGGTTCTCACCATGTAACACGGGATGGAGGTTCTCACCATGTAACATGGGATGGAGGTTCTCACCATGTAACACGGGATGGAGGTTCTCACCATGTAACACAGGATGGAGGTTCTCACCATGTAACATGGGATGGAGGTTCTCACCATGTAACATGGGATGGAGATTCTTACCACGTGAAGATTATTCCTGTGGGACAGAGAGAGGTTTGAAATGAGCTGCCCATCAACTGCTCCTTCCCCCAGTCCAGCAGGACAGTGAGGAGTGTGGGTGGGAGCCCCTGGAGCCCAGCAAGATGAAACCATCAGCCCTTCCCACACACTCAGAGCCCACTCAACTTTCCCTTTGCACAGACATTAATTCCCCCCTTTCCTCTGAACTGGTTTACAGGTTGGGGGGGCACAGGAGGTGCAGGCAGGGGGGGCTGCTCCCTGCTGGGTGTTTGGGTTTCTTCCTCTGGGGTGCTTCCAACAGGCTGGAAACACTTCCAAGCCTCCTACTCTGGGAATAAATGTCTCAGCAATAAAAGTGTCTTCCTCCCCCTGCCTCCCACACACACATGCTCCAAGTGTCTCCTGTAACATAAGCAACCACTGGAAAGATAATTAATTTTTTTTTTTATCAGATCAGGCTGTTTTGATCCGTTTCCAAGCAGACACAGTCTGGCAAGACTTGGGTGTTTCTGGCCCCGAAATAAAAGGTCCTTCAGTCCTTTTTCAGAGCTCTGGGATTCCCAAATATCACCCAAACTCCAGGATCTGGCTCAGAGCTGGTGGCTGAGCCTGTGCTTGGGGCCAGGAAGGATCTCCTGCCCAGGAAGGGCAGCACCTCCAGGCAGTTGCTGGTTTTCTTTTCAAGCTCCTCTGCAGTTTTTATTCCCATTTTTCCCCCTCAACAGATGCCTCCATTTATCAATTAACTGGATAACAATGAACACAGGCCTGGTGTCATTTCCTAGCAAATGGACCAAATCCTGCTCTTGCTCTGATCACAGCACTTTGATTAAACCATTTCTGGTTCCACACAGACTCCTGTGGCTGTGGGCAAAGGAGAGGGCAGAGGCATCAGAGAAGCCTAAGGGAAACAGCCATGAAAGCCACCTCCTGGATCAGCTCATCAGCAGAACAGCAGAAGAAAAAGTGTCCCAGTTCAGCAAGCTGGGACCAGTTTATCCCTGTGTGGGGGTGACCAAAGCTGGGCATTCTAAACCCTCTGGGCCATTGCCCACCAACTGGCACCAATGGCCCATTGGCAGCAGCTGCCCAGGGCACAGCTGAGCCCTCAGCCTGGCAGCTGGCTGGGAAAGAAGCCTGGCAGAGGAGCTGGGAGAACTCCCCTCCAGGGACTCCTTGCCACCTCCACACCCACCTCAGGCCTCAGCTCTGCTCAGGGGCCACCAACCAGTCCAAAATCTCCCCTGACTCCCACACTCACATCCCCCACTCTGCAACTCCCTGCCCTAGGGGACCCACTGGGGGCTCCCACCCAAACCTCAGGGGACACAAGCTGGGGGTTTGGGGACTTGGGGAACCACTCCTGGGATGCAGAGGAGGAGCAGACCCTGGCCAGGAGGAGCCCACCACTCTCCACCAGACTGG